>JBCAUA010704294.1:0-15343 GCA_038406235.1 Peronia verruculata | reverse complement strand
ACACACACACACACACACACACACACACACACACACACACACACACACACACACACACACACACACACACACAGATTTTAATGAAGAAATATTTATACTCTGAGTGTAAGACCAATACTGTCTCGGTTCTACCCCAGCGACTTCACGTCTTATTTCCACCGGTCACGAGACATATACGTCTTTCAACCCCTTAGAGGTGGTTATCTCGCTTATCACATGTGAATGGAATTTGCTTTTGAGGACAAATAAAGTTTATCTTACTTTATATTATCTCAAACTGAAGAACAAAAGGGTTTAATCGAAATATGCTTATTTAGGCGACATATCGCCCAAATAGACCCTGTCTCATATGATTTTATAGTTTCATTAGACTTTGATTTATGTATTCAGCTATGTATTGTTGTTAATTGTACGTCGTTTCTAATGAAGCACGAAATATATTATTCACTGGAATCTTCATTCGTTATTCACAAGTGTAGCTTTTTAAAAAAAAAAAAACGCACATTAATTTTCATTGGTGTTATGAAATAACATTAATTGTTAATGAGCCATTTTTTTTCAGCCAGCTAAGTTACTTCCCTTTGCCAAGTACAAGCGGTGTAGGACAAGCACTGAAAAGAAGGAAAAAAATCCCTTTTTCTCTTGCTATTTGAAACATGTGGTGCAAAAAAATTATGAAAAAATTATCACAATTGAAAAAAAACATATTCACCACATGGTGATTTTTTTCTGAATTTTCTGTTAATTATATTTCACAGAACAAGCGAAGACGTGATATTTTCCTTCTTTACAATGCTTGTGTTATACCTCTTGTACTGGGCAAAGGGAAGTAATTTCAATGACAGTCAAAATGACTCATTGTGTTAAATTGGCTCAATGGCTGTTTTTATGATCTGAAATGAAAGGTTTCATATGCTGAGAGACATGAGCAAAACATGCTGCACTGACTTGACCAGCGATGGAATGAATGCTGGGAACGAACACTGACATGCAAAGTTCTTTGTGGAATGAAAGCAAAAATGTCTTTATTTCCGCACAGGTTTGAACTCAGGTCCCGTAGTTGCTGGAGTAGTTGGTAACACTATGCCACGGTACTGTTTGTTTGGAAATGCAGTCAATCTGGCTTCTCGCATGGAATCTCAAGGAATGCGTGAGTAGAACTTGACGTAATCCAAATAGCTATCGATATAATAAGGGTTCAAATTAGTCAGGGGGAATAACTCGATGGGAATAAATGTCAAGGTAGAATACGCTGAATTGCTTCCCTTCGGTTATAGACTGAATCATATTCGTTGAATACCTCATAGAGGTTAAATAATAGAAGTCGTTGAATATTTCATAGGGGTTAAATAATAATAATAATATTGACAATACTCATTGATTGAATACTTCATACAAAGTTTTTTTTTTTTTGTCAACAGCTTACTACAAGTTTTTTTTTTCTCCTTAGGTAGATTCTGTTTTTGATTGAGGTTATATAATATAAAAAAAAATATAACAAAGTATTGAAAGTATAAAATACATTACTCTCAACCAGCTGCTTTGCAACATTAATTGTTCATGGTGTAATAAACGAATTAAGATGATCGTCAACCTGGACTTATCAGAGTAAAATGCTAACTTTAGCATTCTTTCAACCAAAAACACGTTCAAAAAGTTAATAATTCTGGAAATACACTTCAATTACTGACCTTGTTAATAAACAGCCAGGTATTACCGAAATGTAACAAATTTTAAAATGTAACATGATGGTCCAATTCCTCACTCTGAAGGCTCTGATTTGTCCACAGATATCAAGATTTCTTTCTTTACTTATCTTTTGATATATTTATTGACTTAGTCTTAGTTATCTGTTTTTTTTTTTTTTTATTTCTATGTTAATTCATTAGTTATTTTTATCTATTTATTAATTTATTGGTTTATTTATTCATATGTTTATTTATTCATTACTCCATTTTTTGTGTTTTTGTCGTTTAGTATTACTTTATTTCTGCGATTGTATGCCTGTTTGTTTTTCGTTAATTAAGTTCTTGTTTATTTACTCATTTATTTACTCTTGCTTTTTATGTATAATGTATCCATTTATATTTGCATTTCATTTATTCATTGCATTCCATTTATTTATTGCATCTTTTTCTTTTCCACGTCGGGCTTTGTATGCACTTTTTATGACATGGGTTAGGTATAAATCATATAAGCTCCCCCTACACTTTTCAGATCCATCTTAAGATCCAGTGTTAAGATCAGATATTAGGATAGATATCATCATGTGTAGGGAATTTTGGTTGAGATCTGCCTCAAAAGGATGGACTGATCGTGGACTGACGGATATCAAGCAGTGCTTCATATTTTTGCTTCAGTCCACAGATCAACCTAGTGAGGGCTCAAAATCATGGGGCGTCAAACTCAAAATATTGGAATCCTGACTTCAGAATTGCATTCAGCATCTGATGTCACTGCGAATTGCTACCAAATACTTGATATTTATTCTCGCTCAAACACAACGAAGTCTTTCTGTCTCTCTCACCCTAAATAGCTCGTTATTTTTTTCTCCCTCCAACCCTCACACACACTTACACACATGCACTGGTGTATGTAGTGTCCTTGAAGAACCGCTCCTTTGTTTTGTAGGTGACACTAGGCATCTAGGGGGTAATAGGAAACGTAAGTGAGTTTTTTTTTAAGTTAGTCTAGCCTCACTGAGTTGTTGCTCAACACCGATTGTACTTTAGCAAAGTTAACAACATGACTTCTTGGTCAAGAGAAAACCTACTGAATTTCATTGAACTATAACGAAACTCTGAGTGTTCATGGGAGGTTAAATCGAAACATTACAACAATAAATTATCAAGAGATCGGGCTTAAAATGTATTGCTTCAATCTGATCAAGAATTTGGGCCTAGCGCAAATCGTGACTTTGTAATAAAGGTTGTTTTCAATGTAGAAGCCACTGCTTTCCCATTCTCTCCATCTTTGATGCTTCTTCTTCTTTTTGATGATAAGCAAACAGCTATAGTTGAAAGCACAACTTCTCATTTCCACTAGTTTCATTGCATTTCGGCAGCTGATTCCAAATAATGGGCGCCTGATCTTATCTCAATAGTGTGTAGGCATCTGATCTTACGACCGTCTCAACCCGATCTCTCCGTGCCATCGGATCTTAAGATCGATCTGAAAAGTGTAGAGTCCCCCTTAAAACTTTTTTTTTTTTTAAACATTTCCCGGGTAACTTTTAAATCCCCAGCTCAGAGGATCCAGATCAGTTTCTTCACTCATGAAATACTGAAAAACAACCCAGATTTTATATTGGAGTCTCGGGGGCTGGTGGAGATTAAGGTGAGTAATTTATGATTGGCGGCATGATTATATGTGAATGGAATTTAACTTTTGTAGAGATAGCCAATGAAAGGGAGAGAAAGAGACTTTCAGAAAGAGTGGCTGAGGGATAGAGAGAAAGCTTTGCAGAAAGAGCGATATGAAAGAGAGAGTGAACTGGAAGCAGAGTTTTTAAGAGAAGAAGTGGATGATAGCAGGTATGAGAGAAGTTCGAGTATCTCCACGGCGATAGTTAGAGAAACTAATGCATTCTCTATCATCATATGAACCAGCCAATCGTCGCTGCCCTCCGAAACTGACTGACCAACTGCAGTATCGTTTGAGAAATAAACTGCAGTATGCATCGGGATGTGTATTTATACTAGAATTCTCATGAAAGTTTCAGGTCTTTCCTTCATCAGCTTTTTTTTTTTTTTGTCTGGATCATTAAGAAATCTCTTAAACTACAAGACATAGACTGTGGCCTAGCAACTAATTCAATACACTGGTATTGGCCTACACAAACAAAAAATGATATGAAGAATTAAATTTATAAAACTAATTGAAACTGGTGAAAACATTGGGGGTGCATTTTTTTTCCATTAAGCGTGATTCTTCACAGGGTCAGAAAAAGGCTCCGTTTTTTTCCCCACCTTGTCGTCATCAGCATCGTCATTCTTATTTATGGCACCAGCATTTCATCATTATCAATGGAGTTATAAGTTATCAATATGTTTTCACCATTACCACTACTACCATAATCATTGTTATTTTCATTTCGTAAAAATGTCTTAAAACATAAGACGGCTGTCTACCGGTAACTAATCAAATACGGGACATCAAAGAGAAGCAACCAACAATTACGCTAATCACAAAACTATGAATAACTTGTCATAGTAGAAATGAAACAAGGCGGTATCACTAGCCAAATTTTCGTACCTAGTTGTCTCTTCGTCAAGGCAATAAAGAAAATATCATTACCAAATCTCATAATCATCAAACACTTTGGATACTGTCGTCAAACTATCAGAAAGGAAGTTTTCACTGACTGCTACCCGTGTCTCCCCGTACCCTCAGAGCAAATTTATGATGCCTACCTACTGGCTAATAGGGTCAAAGTACTTTGATATGAAACCATCAATATAATCACCGTTGTGAGCCTATCCATAATCTGTTGCAATTCTGTATCAGTTACACTTCGAATTATTGATATAATCTGTATCCACTCCCCTCCCCATTTCCCCCATCCCTCCCTTTTGCAAGGAAAATTGTGATGGTCATCTGTTGGTCAATGCTCCTAAAGTACTCAGATGCGAACTATCAATGTCATCACCATTATCAACATAGTGTTGTCAATACATTTGTTCCGACCAAGCGATCCGCTGGAAATCCCGGTCTTATTTTAGTAGGGGGGCACAAACACTGAAAACTGTTCGCTGTCATTGACATGGAAAAATTTATAAAAACACACGGGATCGGTGACAACTGTTCTCGGATCTCGCAGTGGAGCTTTAGCGAACATCAGTGAGGATTCTATTTTTAACAAGGGGGTACAAACACTCTGGCTGGGATTTCCAGGTTTTTTGCTTGGTCGAATATGAACTACTCTGTACCAGCCACAGTGTTACAAACCGCAATTGCCTCTTTGTCGCCCCTCAGGGCAATAAACAGTATCATAGCTATGAGCCTTCCCTTGACGTTATCAAATTGTGGATTCTAGAGGACAACCCACGGCCTTCGAGAGTGATGTTTTTAATGCTGGTCAAAACTGATACTGCCCTGCCACAAAATTAAAGTGTGAGGCAAAAGCGAGCGTCTCCCGATGGTGGTATTTTGGATTAAGCCGAATGTTAGTCAAAGAAACATGTTTGGTGTTTTAGTGGATCATTCTATTGAATGTTTAACTCGGATCAAACACTCTCGCGAATTTACTGATCAATTATTATCGTATTGTAAGATAACGCCAAACATAGTAAGCTTTCCATTTTCAGTGTTATGTAAGTAGAAATACACATTGTTATGTAATAATATAGTGTTCCAAATTTCATGTGGATACATTCAGTAGTTTTTGAACACAGAAGCTTAGTTTTTATGACTTTTGTTGCAGAGTTAAAGCCTACTATAGATATTTACAGTTTCGGTCAGTGAAATAATATATTTTATTATATCTATCCGGCCCACAGGGCAAAGGTATGATGCCCACCTACTGGCTGATAGGCCGAAAGTCGGCAGGTGTCAGTCCGCAGTCCACAGGTACCAACGCAGCCCCATCTCCCAACGTCCGGCCTGAGAGCAGGGGAGAGACGGGTGGTGGGGACGGAGATGTTACCCGTCACAGAGCCGTTGGTCAGCGAGATGGGCAACAGGAGCAAACAGAGTCCCGGCAGCCCAGCTCTGAGCCGACAGATCAAGGAAATAGTAAGTCAGCTAGTCAAAGTCCGGAAAACAAAGGAGAACGAAACTAAGTCATAGTATGAAAATGTTATTAATAATGCTGATACTGGATTAATCAAAGTGAAAACATCATATACTGCCTAAGGTCCTCCCACTTTCCTAGGCTGAATTTCCTGCCAGAGCATCAAATTACAAGTATTTTGCCCTTCTATTTGATAAGTTATTGATTATTAAGTTCACATTAGTAGTAATACATTTGTGCATATAAAACGTCACAGTTGACAGTCACCTGTTTAATATTCCCTCTGTCATTATCTCATGATTGCAAGTCCGTTGTATTCTGTCTTTGCTGTAGCTCTGGATTTAAGAAAAAAAATTAATCTGTTTGTTCACAAGAAAAGATTCACTATATCAGAATAGTGACCGTGCTTAGTAAAGGACGCCAAGCACAGCAATATAGCAACGTCTCCATAGCCATGGCGTCCAGTGTTGGCGCGCTAGACACAGGGTGTTTTGTTTAGGCGACGTCAAGAGTCCGCTCTCCAGTATAATAGTATAAGTTCGTTGTCAAACAATCACTTTTTTGTGCTACCCATGATTGGAGCTGCTTACTGTGAGAGAGGGAAATCGTCTGGATCTGAACTTTGATTATTATAACTGTGAGTGAGAAGACAATTAAAAAAAATGTTTATGAGCTCAGGCCGTTCCGCCATAAGTACAGGAGGGGATTATAGTTTTTGATGATGTATAGATTTGGAGCATAGATACAAGTAAGATGTGCACCTAATGACTGGTCTATCGATCTCTATGGGTCAGTTTTTTTTTTTTAATTTGCAGGATTTATGGACATTTTTGCATCTACTTTCTCTCTTCAGCCAGGTGCTCGGCTCCAAAGGCTAGTCCAAACATGCAGAGAATGAGGCGAATATCAAACTCCTCGGCATCCAATTGGAGCCTTGACTGTACCCAGAACACACTAACTAGCATCACAGACATTGAGGAGATCAGCAAAGATCTTGAGACCCATAAACAGGCGTCATGTGACCCTCCAGTGAACGGACCTAACCTGGACCTTTGTGTTGGTCAAGCCCAGTCTTGCCAGCTGGATACCAGTCCTATCAATATTAACCCATTCTCAACCAACCATTTCAGCCATGACCACTCTTGGAAAACTCCTCGTCTGGTCAATTCCTCTACTCTGGACAGCGTGGAAAACCCATTTGCACAAGATTCTCCAGAAACTGACTACGCCCCCGAGAAAGGGGATCCCGAGAAGATCTCAGCTAATAATTATGTCAGTGACTTTTCAAATGGGAACCCATTTAGAACTCATTCACCTGCTAGCCATAGCCCAACGTGCGGGAAAGAACAGCTTATAAATGAATCCGTGCCTGGCGATAACGACACATTCCTTACAGACGATGATAGTGGCTTGTTCATGGGTCATACTACTGAGGATCTCAGTTCTGTACAGAATCATTCATCGTTACACACCATCACCTCTAATCCAGCCAACACCATAGACACTGGCACAGGCCAGGGAAACTATCGTTCTACCATCTCTATCAACACCGGAGATGGACCATGTCAAATCAACTTGAATATCACACCCATTACATCTCCAGCTTCAGTAAAGACAAACAGTCCAGAGGTTAACTCTAAACCAAACTCCGTACATTCCGAGTCGCCACTTCCATTGCTAAACGGCCAAGACCAGGCTAAACCGTTTCTTCCTACTGGCATGAAGGATCAGATCGTGGACAGCAATATCATGAAAGATCTAGATAACGATGCATTTCTAGCATTCTCGTCCATACAATCTTCAAGCAGCGGTAATCACAACAATAAGATGTCAGAACAACAACCGGGAAACGTTTTCAAATACTCCAGCGGAAATCCAGGCCAGTCTATCCAAACAATGGACAGTCTTGACCAAACAGGAAAAAGGCGGCGCCATAAGACAGCTGGTGGCCCAACTGGACATACCACCCGTGATTCAGATCACTTTGACCTGCATGAGATTAACCCTTTGGTCGAAAAGGGCACCAATTCCAGAAAGGTGGCGCCGCTGCCTGCCCCGAAATACTCAGACAATAACTCGAAATCCCCAAGCATCGCCCAAGTCCGTCCAGTTGAGAAACTAATGAAAAAGACTAGTGGGAAAATTACAGTCCATCCAACAGACACAAACACGAGTCAGTTACTGACTAAGCCTTACTGGGCGGAGAAGACGTCGTCTAACAAGAAAACCAAAACATTTGAAGGGGAGTTAGACAACAAAGGCAGAGAACAGCTTAGACAAAAGGCGAATCACACGGAAGCAGAGGTTATTTTTGAATCAGGCTCTCCCAAAATAAAAACATGGAGAAAGGATCTTATACCTGCAGATCAAGTCCACCAAGATGGTCACGCCAGAACATCTGCATATGTGGACATATAATGAGAACTTTTCTTCTCAAACCTTCCCATTCATACATCTTGATAAATTTGATCTCTTCATGTTGTTACGTCTGTTTTGTTCTTAGACACAATGACACTGCAAAGTGTGCTAGTCAGTGAGTGTTGTTACCACTTCTAAAGTATCCTGTTCTGAAGACGTCATTTGCGATTTATGCTAAACTGTTCTTTGTTGTGAACAAGAACGAATCATTGTTCTATAAAGTGTCTTAGGACTTTGGAGCCAAACAGCGTCAGGGAATTTGAATTTGAACGTGTATGTCCATTTGAACGAGGTATATTTTTGAACATTTCATTTGTTCTTGCTTTTGACCTTGTAAATCATTGTAATGTATGGTGTGCTTATGAAATCAATGACGATTTTCATTCCAATTAAAAATAAAGTGTTTTCCCATGTGAAATAAGGATTAAAGTATAACTGGTGAATAAACGTTTTCATGTAACTGACAATGTATTGAAATTTTGCTAACAATAGACAGTTCTTTACAAGATTTTCCTTTGAATGTGTACGAATATTTTTTGAATTGTGAGCCTGGCATTATGAAGTCTCAAAATGCAGAAGTTAACTAAGCGATGACCTGTGTAGCTCTACATTCTGCCTTCTTAATACATTTAAAACCAATGTATTACCGAGAATTCTTTAACAATACATTTCTTTATACTCTGTTTTTCTTATTCATTCCATCCTCTATGTGCCTGTATTGTAGATGTTCTATTCTTTTGTATCCTCGAATGTTATTATTACCCTTTGGAAAAAAACTGACACCAGATTAGGTTATGTACATGTTACTGTCTCCCTTGAGATACAAATTGCATCAGTAATGGGAAGGCGAGTCGCTACAGAACAGGAACAAATCATTGTGTTGGAGATTTGATATCATTCGACGAAGACACACCTCACAAGGTTAAGAATGATTTGCTTACAATTGACTCGTTGCTACCAGGTGGTCAAAAGTACTTGCAGTGGTCTCTCGCTGCCAGGTCCTTTTAATATTGTAACTAAATGTTCCAAAGGAAATAACTGATTTCATCATTTTTCTCAACTTTACATTTGACCTTATTATACCGTTTTGAAGCAATTTCACCACTTCTTCTATCTGGATAGAATCCAGATCTCATTTTGAATTCTTTTAATCGTATTCCCGACTAAAATCAAACAATTGGTCGAAGAGTAAAACCCTGGTCGCAGTAGACCATTGGAAGCAGTCAATGCGTTTTTTGTTTTGTTTTGTTTTGTTTTTTTAAGCCAGTTTGTTATGTTAAGATCTCGCTCACATACACAGAGTCCTATGACATCTTTCTTGGTTTCATGTGTGATCTGTGTGCAGATTTGTAGACTACACATCATTCATAGACTAGGTAAACAAACAAACAAACAACAACAACAACAACAAAATAAACAGGTGTAGACAGAACTCCCAGCAAATTGGTGTCATGTTGGCTCGCTTTAACCTTAGGAATGTCGTAGGTATCGATCTGGTCAGAAATTGACATTGCTGTTTGGATTGGTTGATCTGAGCTCATAAAAGACAGACGCGTAGAACGTTGAGCTTAATGTCTTTGTTGGATCTAACAGGGTTATAACAGATTGTAAAACTTTTAAAACCGGGTTGTGCGGGGGTAAGAGCTATCTCAGTGCAATTCACAATTCGCGAGCTCAGTTCTTTGCTGCCCTATCTCCATTTTTCACATTTTGAGAACATTGATGAGTTGTGTTTAGCAACTGTTTTTGTACATGGGAGATAGGACAAAATGATCTTCAAATTATACCTATTTGGGCAAGTGATCGGTGAAATGACTACAGTATATGGTAGATTTACTATCCCTTTTTTCACATGACATATCTATCTCCAAATCGTTCAAAATGGGATAGGACAACCGAGAAGTGATCTCACGAATTGCCTGCCACCAGTTAGAATTGAGTTTTGAGAACTCCAACTTAGAAATCGAGGATGGGTTGAATGTGATACTGACTGATATTGGTGTTTTGGTATTGCAGAAATGGAAAGAACATCCATCTCTGAACAAACTATTGCTCGCATTGGTCAGATTATGAGTACATGTATATCATCAGCATGTTCTGACGACAACACTTAGATTGATGCGCTAAAGTGTTCGTTTTTGCGGATTTTCTTCTTCATTTTACTCGCTGCTGATGGCTCAAACTTGCCTCAGTCAAACACGTTTTTTTTAAAGCATATGAACGTGTTCGAAATAAGATTTATGTGACAGTTATAACTGAGTTTCGTGGAAAATCGACACAATATGACTGAATGCACACATTCATTATTATTATACTTGTGCTGTACATTGACATTTCTTTCTCAGCAGGCATGTAAGGTAACAATATGAAACGCACACGAAGAGAAAGGCATCTACGCAGACATTTTGTCATGTTTCAAACATGGTTGTCATTTTTAACCCTCATAGAATTTCTAACACTTGAGTACTTTCCATCGACCGACGCTTTTAGGGTTAAAATATTCAGTTGAATTGGAGATGAGCTCATCAGGTACAATAACAAAAATTCACGAAATTCACTGTCTTCGAAAAGTGTTCACTCGGCTTTTGTCCGCATGTTTTAAACTTCAACAGTTACGAAAAAAAAAAAGTCAACGATTGGGTTGTGACCTAGGCGTCCCTATACCAGGCTGAACACCCGCGGTAGGCATTGAAGGCTAACTGTGTACATCACCAGATTTTAAAAAATCAGTAACAAGAGACCAAATTTTTTACCTTAACAAAATTTTACTCATTCAAATCATAACTTGGCAAAAATTAGACACAAATTAATTTAAACAGATCAATGACATTCATCGGATTCAAAATCTGAGAAATATATCAGACATATATAACAATAGCCAAATTAAGAAAATGCCGCCAAATTTGTGAGCACCATGCATGCAGAGTGCAACAAGAGTCACACGATCTGATTTTTGCTCACTGAAGTTTCTTGGTCTCAGAATGAAAGTGTCCAAACTATGTTATAAAGTTGTTGCAGTTAAACTAGTTTAATTCTAGGGCCACAATTTATTGCCAGCCTCCAGCTGAATTCGGTTACCTGGCTTGTTAATAGGGACACCTAGGTTGTGAATCAAACAGAAGAAAAATCTGATCTGAAGTAGATCTAGCTCAGTGAGTGCATGTAAAAGCCTTGTATTTGTCAAGTTGTTCTCGACGCTAACAGAGGTGTTTCTAAGAGTGTATGGATTATTGAGACGTGGATATATACAAGGACACACACACTGCTGGCTTTGGTAGGCCACTAAAAATCTCACAGCCAGTTAAAATGAATCGACTGTCGATTTTTCACTGTTTTCATCCTATACAACTTGAATTAACTCACCAGCTACATGTGGTAAAAATCGTTTTGAGCTAGCTTGGCTGAAAGCAGAGATGCTGCAGTTGGAAGAGCAGTGACTAAATCGGGAGAAAAATCAACAAAAGGAATAGTTTTGCCTTCAAACCATCCTGATATGCTTATAATCTACCCATAAGAGCAATAGCAATGTTTTCTATTTTAAGAGTTATCTGTTATTTGAGTTTCTGTGCAAATACATAATAAGTCTCGCGGCCAGTCGAAATGAGACGCAAGTCGCTTGGCTAGAACGGAGAACTCAGGCTTTGATTGTGATGAAGGGGGTCAGATATCAATTTTTTTTTTTTTTTTATTTGCCGAAATCGAAAGTGCATTTATTTCTAAACAAGACAGTGTCAGTTTTACCCTCGATTTATACATATTACTTGATTAAAATCGGGTTTTTTATGAGGTAGGCAGGTAGATTTATGTTGCGACCGTTCGTTTAAACTCGATTTACTCGGAATTCCGCTCATTGCTGAGTGGTCACGATTGGCATCTTTAAACTGCAATATCTCTGGCTAGAATAAAGTTAGCTCAAAACTTTTTTTCTTTCCCTCAAAGGGGATAAAATAAGCTTTCAGATGATACCAAAAACTCCATATAGTGAAAAATCGACATACGTCTCATTTTGACTGGTCGCGAGACATATATTATAATACATAGGTTCTGCCATATTGGTCAGCTTGAACCTCCGATTTCTCTGTACGAGACCAGCAACATACAACTCATTCTGACTGAAAGCCAGTTAATAAACTCTGTCTAGAGGGTAAAATAAGCATGTTCTCAGTTTAAATGTCTTCTTTTCTCTGGAAAGTTTTCTACAACGGATGCAAAATACATTTAGTTCTCCTTCAGTTTCTAATGGTTCGTGTACCAGCTTTGTTGGACCAAGGGGTTGATGTGTTATTTAGGCCAAGATAGGCCCTATTTTACATTGAAGACTTTAGGGGCAACAGTAATGCTCACTTGACAGCAATCCTGGCCAGACTGTGATGCCTTGCAGGTATTCTTCATCTTTTTTTATAGTCTTTCTACTCCGATCACGTTTACTACTACTTTATATCAATGACTGTTGTTGTTACTTTAAATGTGATTATTGTCGTTATGATAACATTTCTTGTTTTTGACGACTTTGCCTTTATGTTATGTCCTCTTATACTTTGTTTGCTTATGTACGGAATACGCGAGCTAAGAGCTGGGGAAAGAAAACACCTCATTGCCTCCAAATTCGTGGATGATGATTAATATTATTTGGAAAGATGTCCATGTGCAACGTAGTCGAACCAGGGGAAGAAATACCGTACGGCCCGCATACTAAATAACAATAGCCTAGAACAACTCCGCTAGCTTAACCTGCTGGGACCCTCGACGAGCGCAAGTCCACCCTAACGCTAACATATAGCCTAGGTCCGACGGAAAAAAGAGGTTCAACCCAAACATAATAGTTACAGGTTAGTATAATTGGTCTTGCAAATTGATAGTAAAGTAGTTGTACGTGTGGGGTGCACGGTTAATTTTGAAGTGTGCGGGCCGTACAGTATTTCACCCGAACCAGGTTTTAAATTGTTTTTCCCACTGATTTTTTTTTATTTCTCAGAACACGCAGACCATCCTACTCTTTATTAATTTTCTATCCATTGCTGGCAGAGCTTCTATCCATTGCTGGCAGAGCTTCTACCCATTGCTGGCAGAGCTTCTATCCATTGCTGACAGAGCTTCTATCCATTGCTGACAGAGCTTCTATCCATTGCTGACAGAGCTTCTATCCATTGCTGGCAGAGCAGTGTACTTTGTTTCAAAAATTTGTAGGAGTCTGCTTGACAAAACATGGATCAAATTTCTAGTGGTGATTTAATGATTATGAAGATTTCCCTTATTGATTTCTGTATGAAGCTTAGGCCAGCCTGAAGGCTTCCCTTTGTTAATAGTTAATAGACACTCTTTAGTCCTGTTAAAGTCATGCTAAGAACCTAAGTATACAGCATGTAGGGTGTTACTGTAATCTAATGAGAAGATAAGGGTTACTTTGGTCTGTAGGGAAGACTCCATAATATTAATTTATATTGGTTCAGCCATGAAGTGTCAGCCATTACTGTTAAACCCACAAAATACAAAAACGTAGGCTTCGACTTTTTCTTTAAGCTATGGGCTTTCTTGACAATTTTAGCTTATTGCAGCCAGAAATCACGGCAAAGAATTCATCTATAGATTATGCCAAATGTCGTTCAAGATTATTGTCCTTATCTTAAAAAAAAGAGGAGTTGGGGTATACTTTTTGACATAGATCTTAATTTCATTCTGACACGTTTCTGAAACACAATAGACAGGTCTGCCGATTTTAAGGGTTATAATTATAATGAGGAGTCTCATTGCCTGTTGGGTCAAATAAGATGCTATCAACAAGTGGGACGATTGTACGAGTATCATCTAGGCTAGATTGTGTTGCAAACGAAAATCTTACCCTGTGCTATGGGAATTAAATGATTTTTGTGTTCGTTTTTGTTTTTGTCGAACTTGTACACAAGGGGATATTTTCCTAATTTGAAGGTCTTACCCTTCAGTTGTGACATCACCCGTTTATTGTTTAAAGTGCGGCTTTCCGCCTTTGCTAGGGACTATCTCAGTCCTGTTATGCCTTTACAAGCTTATGGCTATGAATTGATTGTCATCATCATTATCTCTATTAGACCTAAGATATGCGACTGTTCTCTTACATATCGTATCGTGGTGATATAGAATCCAGCAGAATGATAATGCTCCTCTTTTTTCTCTGTATCATGAGCCAGCACTATCTCTTACCCTTCTTACATTTGAAGCAGGTAGTGCAGGCAAGGATTTTAATGATAAATTGCTATCCGTAATGTTTTAATTATTGTTACTGTAATCGTTTCACCATTATAAAACTGTTATCACACCACCAATATCCTTGATGTTACTTGAACAGACTATCAGTCCACAGATCTGGATCATTCAACTCGCGAGCTCGCTCTTATGGCATGGCGATTTATTGTTCAAACTTGTCGCTGTTATGATATTTTGTAAAATTGTGTCTACTTTTTCCCCTTGTACTTTTCATAGAAAAAAAAATGCCTTGTCAATTGTAAAATCGTGAAATAAAATTTTAATTAATGTCAGATATTTCTTTTCTCTTTATCGTCTTGTCTGTTGTCTGAGCATGGGTATAGTCTTCTCGAATGCGGTGATGTCACTTTGGGTCCTAATTAATCAGGCCGCCAAATGGATCAACATTAATGTATTTCCTAGACATGTCAATAGGCTGATTTTGTCAGACTGATTCGTTATACTTTGTGTATAAATTATTGTTTTCCAGTTAATGAAGTTTTACCCAAAGACCTTATTAATCAATTATTAACAGGTAAACCAATCAATTACAGAAAGTTCGGTTTCTAACTAAATATAAATGGATATTTTAAGCTATCATCTTCGAACATAACAAATTAACGTAAGTATCAGAATCGACATCCAGTAGTTTGGCGGGGTACAGTACCCAGCAATCGCGTAAAGCTCCAAGATTTGACAAGGGTGTGAACTGTCCCGCGTTAAGCAACGATCTCCATAGGTAAGGTGAAACAAATCACATCACCGTCACCACTTTGTATTTCCCACTTGACACCTAGGGAGATCCTCACTGTAGTTGATCAGATTCGGGCGACAGCGACGACTGTCTCGCGGGTGTGGTAATAGAGAATGTGTGTGGTTATGGTTTTGATAAGCTTTTCAACCTCCTGTAGTGGTGGTTATCTCAGCTGTCCACTACCGTGGTCAAAAAATAACATAACACTATTGTGTTATGTG
>JBCAUA010704183.1:0-15343 GCA_038406235.1 Peronia verruculata | reverse complement strand
TATATATTTATCGATTATTTATTTATTTTATGCATTTTTTTTTAAAAATTGATGTAAGTATCCCAACCACATTTTTTAAAAATAACATTATCATTTTACAGTGACTATCAATATCAAAAATATCTTCTTCAGCACTACATGAGATTTATAAGGTTATATTTCAATTACAGATTTTGTAACAAAGCAATTATCTAGCAAAATTCAGGTCTCCAGCTGATAATTGGATAAAGATGTCGACAGTAATTAATGCGTTATGATCATGTGCCGATATGAAAGTGACAGAAAATTGCTCGGACCATTTCTCCTATGGAGAAATCGAATCTGACTGTCACGAACAGAATTATCTGGGGGTGATTTTGTAGGTTTTACGTTTTAGTTGCATCACACAGAACGAAGTAACGATAATTTGGATCTAAATCGTATCAAGCCTTCCACTAACTTACTTTCGGTTTTGTGCAGCGCGGTCTGCTGTGTTGGAGATCTTATTTTGATCTAGATCTAGATATAGACGTCTAGAAAAGATAAGGTCAATGCAAAACCGGGAAAGTGAGTTGCTTTTACAATCTCGGTATCCGTATTTGATGAAATACCATTTTCATTGAGAAAACTTACGAACACAAAAGTAAAAGGGATAGATCTAGATCTAGTAAAAGACTGATTGACCAGAGACAAGATGTCATTTCTGCCTGCAGAGGAGGTCGAAGACGACTATGATTCTGAAGATGGTTTCTTTGACATTGATGAAACCATTAGCAAAGCCAAGAAAGCAAATGTCAGCTTCAGGACTACAGATTTTACAGTAAGTATAATATGAAGTACACAGTTATACCCATGAGTCTGAAATGAACGCTAACATCGGATACCCAAACAATGGTTACTGGTAAAAAAATGTAGAAGAAACAGTCATGTATAGTAATAACAAAACAACTCGAAGACGAGATCTAGAATTAGATCTAGATCTAGATCTCTAAATTGAATTTAGACCTAGATCTAGATCTGTCTGTGCCTTGAAAAAGCTTAGACCAAGATGAAGTAAATTCGGCTCTTTTTTGTTTGTTCCCACCCCCACTTTTATATAGGCCTATTTATTCTAATACCAAATAATAGAACAACCCCTCTGGCTTAACCTGCTGCAACCCTTGATTAGCGCAAGTCCATCCTAATGCTAACATGTGGGTCAAATAAGTAGGGGTGGGAACAAACGAAAAAGCGCCGTAAATTCATCTAACAGAATTTCGGGTCAAATAAAAATAATTCAATAATTTGCTTGTTGAGGAAGTTTTGACCTTCGTTCTATTTGAATTTTCATGTGTTACTGACACAGTTACTAAATGATGTTACTGGATTAGTAGGAAAGGGGAGAGGCTTGACATGAAATATTAATCCTCTCTTTTGAAATGCATATGATGAGCTGTAGAAAACAGAATGATTTAATCGTCAAGTTAGGTGTTTCTCACTCAAGAGGCCTTCATTGTATCACTCCAAAGCCAAGGAGGAGTCAAAACAGTCCTCTTAAGACTACATACTAGAGCCGACGATCCAGACAGCATGGCAGGATGCACTGCAGGGTGTCATAGCCTTTAGGCTGGGTTGCAATTCTAGAGTTAAGAAGAACACCCGTCCCCTCAATTGCCTATAGTTATATATTTCAAGGACAAGCCTATTTTGAGCTGCTCATACTCACTGTGATGATAGTTTGATAAAACTGGGACCGATAAACCCCCAAGTTTAAGTGACATGGTGAGAAATATCACAGTGCAATAAGGAGCCCCTATAAATAAATACAGTCATTGCATGCAGGGCTTTGCTTTAACTATTGTCTGTGATATAGGATATAGGTATAGGATTAAGAATACCATATATATTGCAGATGATGTTAATCATGAAAGATGATGTCATTTTTTTTTTATTAGCAGAATCAGCATTACAGAGGACAAGATGGCAACAGAAATATGCACGTAGAGTAAGTAATAAACATTGTTGATCAGAACAATAATTTAAAACCTGATGATGAATTATTTTATTAAAATCTTTTAAAAGGTGAACATATGAAAAGCATCTTAACAATTACTAAATCAAATTTAAATGGAAAGTAACAGTTTCCATAGAATAGATTGTCTTTAGAATGAATGATACTATAAAAATTACCATGAAACCAAAGCAGATCAGTATTTAAGGCACTATATATAATATAATATAATAGACTGATTTTCATGAGCCCAACATGAGATGAAGAACAGAGGCTGCCAACTCAATGGTCTTGCAGAAATTGTACCACCATTAACACTCAGTGGATGAAGGAGAAAAAGGTAGAGAGAGGACAAGCTTAATCAACAATGTTCAAGGACTAGCAAAGTCTTCAAGAAAACCCAGGCTTTGGTGCAAAACTGTGGCAGATGGAGTAGACTGGACTGCAAATTGTTTTTAAAAAAAAGAGCCGTAGTGACTTCAGATAGAATAAATAGGCGCTGCTCATGATAATGGCGATGTTGAAACCTGAGTAAGATCAATGTGGTAGGCAATAGAAATCTGAAATAATACAGGAACAGACATAAGCCTACATGTATTTCCTGTTGGTGATTTATGTACTTTATCAACAATTTACAGTAGTTTGACAAGAATGTGATGGAATATTCTGGCTATTGTTCAATATTTTTCACCAGGTCGAGTGCACATTCTCACCATGACTTTGCATCTTCAAATAAAGCCAGATTTTCATATTTGGGAAGCACAAATGTTTATACACTCCAAGATTTAAAGACGGCGGCAATGAAAGGTCATGCTGAACTTGTGGAAAAATGTCTCAATCAAGGTTGGTATTTGACACTTCACTGAATTATACATGTAGTAAAGTCATTCAATAAGATTTTTTTACCACAGCCAAATTACTTCCCATTCTTGACAATAGAGGTATATGAAAGAAGCATTATAAAGAAGGAAAAGCACCATTTTTGTATCTTCATTTGAAACATTTTGGACCATCAAAAAATTGGGAGAAATTAACCATGATAAGAAAAAAAATTCTATATGATATCATGGATTTTTCAGGATGTTCTATTTAGCAGTTTCAGACAAAAAGAAGTTTTATCATCTCATCATATAGTAAAGAGAAGAAATTTGGCTGGAGGTCAAAAGGGCTCAATGATCAGCAAAAGAACAAGTTTGCTGTAAAAATGAATGGATACCCTAAAATCCACCCAGCAGGAGCCATTGTCGCAATTTGTGTCTTTTGTCTTCTCCCCTTGTAAAAATTTAATTCCTTCAGGAATATCCTACAAAGCAGAGCAGTTTTGTCGCTTAACTTTGTTGTTGGCTGCCCGAAATTCAAGTACTTCAGTATGAAATAATAATGGCACAGTTGTAAATGTACTTGGTAAACAATGAGAAAGAGAGGATTCCTTTGTCATTAATCCTGAGTCCACAATATAAGAAAGCTGATCCTACTTCAAAGCATTACGATGCCAAAACCTTGTGAGGCACTCTTGTTTTTGCAATACACCCAATTTCTTCAACTGCACCCGTTTCTGTGTTGAAAAAAAAAGTAAGCTGTAGTAATTTATTGCCTCTTTCATATGATCATATGTCTTGCGCCCAGGTGCAATGAGTCAGAAGTTGATCCGGGAAGATTTCAAGTTATGGCCGTTTTTAACTATTTTCCGACTGAGATACCAGAATTTTTTATTTGTTTTCCACAGAACGAAAATTCAATCTTTTTTATCTTGAAAAGAAAAATTTGGTATCTCAGTTGGAAAATAGTTAAAAACAGCCGTAACTTGCGATCACCCGGAGCAACTTGCGACCCGTTTGCTCTGGGCACAAGACACATATTATGCTAATGATAATTTATGATGCCCAGGCCTTGAGATAGATGAGCCCTTGCGCAGTGGATGGACTGCCTTGATGTATGCAGCACATAATGCTCAGCCAGATATCATACAGTTGCTTTTGAGAAGAGGAGCCAGTGCCAAATATCAGTGTGGTAAAAATTCATTACAATATCATTATAATTGTGACATATTTGTGAGTCTAGATATATCATTGTTTTCTTTATTGCTTCATTGCTTCACCACAACAGCTGTGACAGTACTAGATCTGTTGAATTGAGTGCACATGAAACCACACATCAGTTTGGTATAACTTTATGAAATGCATAGCAATCGTAACATCTTTGTAAGCATCAGTTATTCCATTCATCAGTTTTTGTGACTGTTTTGTATATTGTTACACATGCATATGTTCAGCATAATATACATGAAATTTAGTAAACTACTCTTAGCATGGAAGTCAACAGCTTAATTGTAGATGAAGTTTAATTGTCTAAGTTTTAGTTACTGTTAATAAGGTGTCACTTGATAATGAAATCTGTAGGCATTTTATACAGTGGCATATCTGTAGGTATTTTGTACAGTAATATATCTATAGGTGTATTATACAGCAGCACATCTGTAGGTGTTTTATACAGCAGCATGTCTGTAGGTGTTTTATTCAGCAGCATATCTGTAAGGATTTTATACAGCAGCATGTCTGTAGGTATTTTATTCAGCAGTACATCTGTAGGTATTTTATACAGCAGCATATCTGTAGGTATTTTATACAGCAGCATATCTGTCAGTATTTTATACAGCAGCACATCTGTAGGTGTTTTATACAGCAGCATGGCTGTAGGTGTTTTATTCAGCAGCATATCTGTAGGTATTTTATACAGCAGCATGTCTGTAGGTATTTTATTCAGCAGCACATCTGTAGGTATTTTATACGGCAGCATATCTGTAGGTATTTTATACAGCAGCACATCTGTAGGTATTTTATACAACAGCATGTCTGTAGGTGTTTCATACAACAGCATATTTGTAGGTATTTTATATAGCAGCATATCTGTAGGTATTTTATACAGCAGCGCATCTGTAGGTATTGTATACAGCAGCATATCTGTAGGAATTTTATACAGTGGCATATCTGTAGGTATTTCATACAGCAGCATATCTGTTTGTATTTTATACAGCAGCATATCTGTATTTTATACAACAGCATATCTGTAGGTATTTTATACAGTGGCATATTTGTAGGTTTTTTATACACCTGTTTATATGTGCTATTTTATACAGTGGCATATCGGTTTGATATGTCCCTCATATAAAAAAACATCATCTTTGGTCAGGTGGCGTGTGCTGGAGATAGAGAAAAATAAGCTTAATAGAACATAAAAATATAGTAGAATCGTTAATAGTCGGGTAGTTTGTCAGGTACATATTTCTTCCTGCCCTGAACAGCCAGATTTACTGACTCTATTAATTTTTTTTTTTTGTCCAGATATGTTCACAGTGTTGATGTGTGCCAGCTCCTCCAGCTCAACCATAGAGGAAAATGTTGGTGAATGTGTCAGAAGGTTGATAGAGGCAGGAGCAAATGTCAATGCTAAGGACAGGTACTGGACATGAGTACTTGAATAAACTTTGAAACATCAGATAGGATTAGAAGTATCAGTGAAACAATGAAAAACCATCTGCGTGGAAAAATTAAAATCATAAGAATTAATCTTATAGTTTTGTTACTGTCAGTATTTGCTTGATGAAAAGAGGTTTTACTAGGGTTTAGTTTATTAATTCAAGTAAATTCTCCCCACAATGGGAAAAGTGAATACATATTGATCAAAATGAATAATCATTGTTTTATCAACTTGCTTAACATTTCGGTGACAGAAATTTCAAAGATAATGTTAAGATACACATTTTCTATGGTTCTGATACTTGATAGATGGTGATGTAATCCACCAAGTAAAACAAAAGTGGCATGCAAAATTGCATTTTTTTTTTTTCAGTAATGCATCAGGGCAATGTCTAGGCAATTGATCTGGAATGAGATATTTGTAATGAATGCAGTGCTCTTTGATTTTGTGTTTGTATCTTGACATTATTGAAGCATTCGGATCTAAGGAATGTATATGTCTCACAGCCAGTCAAAATGAGACGTATGTTGATTTTTCACCATATGGGGTTTTTGGTATCATGTGAAAGTTTATTTTATACCCTTTCAGGCAGTGGATAAAGTTCAGAGCTAGCATCATTCTAGCCAGAGGTATCGCAGTTTAAAGATACAAGGGGGGACCCCACAGCAATGACTGAAATACTGAGAAAATTGAGTTTAAATAAACAGTCTAATGCATAAATCTATATACCTACCTCACAAAAACCTGACTTTAATGAAGAAATCTTTATAAATGGAGGGGAAAACTGATATGGTCTTGTTCAGAAATGAATGCACTTTAGATTTCTGCAATAAAAAATGAAAAGTCGATGTCTGACCCCTCTCATCAAATTCAAAGCCTGATTTATCAGTTCTAACCTTGCGTCTTACGTCTCACTTCGACTCGCCGCGAGACATATAATATTTGTGATGAATATATTACTGGGTTTTTTTTTCTCCTATTGTATTTCAATGGCATTTAAGCTTTTGGAACTGAAAGAAAGTAGTGACGGTGACTACACTGTGCTTTCTGATTTTGTCCTGTTTAGGTATCATGCCACGTCTTTAATGCTGGCCAGTAGGGAAGGTCATCTACTAGCCGTCAGAGAACTGATCCAGCATGGAGCTGATGTCAACTTGCAGGACAGTCGTGGATGGACGGTAGGTCACTCTTTCTTTTTATCTAGTTTTATTGCTAAATAGAGACACGCAAACTTTTAGCCTTTTGTCACCATCAAACAGATAGGAACACAGCTCCAGGCTTGCCTTGCGATACCACTAGATCA
Source organism: Peronia verruculata (assembly GCA_038406235.1). Classification (NCBI taxonomy): domain Eukaryota; kingdom Metazoa; phylum Mollusca; class Gastropoda; order Systellommatophora; family Onchidiidae; genus Peronia; species Peronia verruculata. The sequence continues at coordinate 8,594 of JBCAUA010704183.1, read as the reverse complement.
TGCAGAAAAAAAGTTTCACTCCAAAGTGATGGCAGAAATCTTAGTATCAGCAATACGGTTTATTCAAAGATCATAGAGCACTGCCAGATCAGTAAATTGGTTAATCACAGTGACCTCCCCTTACTCATGATGTGTCAAAGCATCAGTGGTGGAAGTCGCAAAACTTTGAATAAAACAAAACAAGTAGATGAAGAAAAGAGTGAAACTTTTCCTGTGAACGTAGCGAGAAATAGCTAGCACAGTGAGCTCTTGTACATCTATCCTGCAAAAACTGTAGGAAACACATCTTCATCTTAGACTTCTGTCATAACATACAAGGAACGTCTTTAGCGAATACAGGTGTTAACCTGTAGAATAAGAAAAAGAGAAAAGAATGCAAAGACTTTCACCATCACATGGTGAAATGAAAACAAAAGGCAAAGAGGAGGAGATATAATTTAGAATACAAAAAAAAAAAAACTCACTATTCCATGTAGTGCATATTCAGCTTTTAAAAATAAAGGGAAGAGAAAGAAAGAAAGAGGGGAAGAAAAAAAGAAGAAGCAAAGAAAGAAAAAAGCAATTCAGAAAAATTGGTAAGGAAGAAAAGAATGATAGATGGAAAAAAGGAAACATCAGAGCATAGCTTTAATATTTTGTGTATTAATTGAAAAGAAAGGAAAATCATTGCTCCTTTAAAAAATTTTTTTTTTAAATTTGTGCCTATCATTGGTATATAAATTGGCTATTAATCAATGCCAAAACGTCTGTGTGACATGCAGTTTTTGCTTGGAAATGTTACAGGCTTTGACGTGGGCCACACAGCGGGCAATGAAAGCTGTAGTGGTTGAACTGCTAGACGCAGGGGCAGATCCCACCATCCAACACCTGGACAAGCTCACTGTGATAGATCTAGCAGCCCATTTACCAGGGGATGAGGTAAGGTCTAAACATGAACTTTGTGCATCAAGTTGTAGTTTCCATGTTTAAGTTCATTCAAATGTAATCTGTCAATCTAAAGCATTTTTTGTTTCAACCAGATCAAACAATGTAATGATATGTTCTGTTCGGTTTCTATTTAAATTTGTCTTAATTTAGAAGCTCAAGAATTAGATCATGAATTGGATATGAAAGAATGAAGATTCCCAAAGAGGGATAAAACATTATTAAACTTCTGATGATGTCACAGAGCTTTTTGCTCCACACCAGTAGATAGTTTTTACAGAATGTATAAAGCACATGATATTGGTAGGATTTTCTCAGATATAAGAATCATCAAATGCCATAAGACACTATTTTGTGATATATTATTAAAAGCACTCATGTGAGAGTTTCATGGGTCACAGGAATGTGGCTTATACTTATAGTAATAAGGTAAAGTGCAAGTTCTACAAGTGTTCATTTCTTTCTTTTTTATATCAGTGTTAATATTAGAAATGAAAACAGTACAGCTGCTTTGCTAATTTATCTTGATAGTTTGTCATTAAGCTGTTTTGTACACTGCTAGAAATACCAAGTTACACTGCTTGATTTTATTATTAAAATTTATTATTATCTGTAGATTTTAAGACAGTTGCTACCAATACTGACAGCATTTACATCCTATGAAAATCAAAGATTTTGTCAATGATGCCAGCTTAAATCAAGTGATTTTGATAATTTATATACAATGATGAAAATAAATGTTTTTCTACCTTTGAAATAATGTCAGGTTATTGAATGATTGAAGATTAATAGAATTTTTAATTCCCTCAAATGTGAACTGTGATTTAAGACTGTCATTTTTATTTTTCTCATTCTGATCTGGACTGTGATTTCAGATGCTTGCCTTACTGGAACGGAGACCACCCAACTTAACAGGCCCATCAGGCGACATGCCACAATTCACTGCTATGAGCAAAGAAGTCAACACAGGATCTTACAGCACAGCAGATACGGAAATAAAGTGAGTCATATTGTAAGAACAAACTGTGTGGAAATGGTTTAAGGAGTGTTCCCCAAACGGAAGTTTGTTTGGGTTAGGGATGGGTGTGGGAGTTGGGGGAGGATGGATGTCTTTATCCCATATCTATATATATATATGACTAACATCATTTGGTAGACTGGTTTCAAGTTTTTCTGTGTCCAGGCATCAACTTATGAATGTGACAGTTTCACCTTTGAATTGCTAAGGATATAGTAACAGTTATAGTGGAAATAGGATTATATTGCCATTGATGGTGCAAATAACTGATATACCAGTAAGGATATGAGCATCTAGCATACAGTGCTGGAAGTTGTGCCTGTATGTGAGTGTCTGGTCTCGATTGGATCTGCAAGGGTAATAATAGATTATAATAGGCTTAAAATCTGTACTGCCCAGGTATACCTATAAATGTGCCGTATAAATGCTCTGTATTATTATTTTCATTATCACTATTATTATTGTTCTCATTATTGTAATTGTTATATCTAACTTGCTGTTCATTCTCATCTTGAAAGTTAAACTCATATCTGTGACTGTGAGAGTAATATTATAGGCAAGGTCAAAGTAGTCTCACTATCAAAAAAGAGAAAAGCCTTTCTAGACACTGTACAGCAATGCTGGTATCTGGCTGAAGTGTGCCATAGAAATGATGAAAATGTAGTTGTAGCCCAAAGCAGAGTATGATAAATTTTAATATTTATACCTTAATGAGTTTTCTCTTTGTTTGAAAAGAAATAAAGGGTTTCAGGGCAAAATGCGACAAACGCTATTTTTGGTTAAACTCCTCAATACTGGGAATGGTGATGGTGCTATATATTATGGTAGAGGTAAGGACTTTCCTTGTCACCAAAACCAGCTTATCCTTCCCGAAAGTCTTCCGAAAATTCCAGTTCTTAATTTAATGATAAATTACTAACTACTGGAGAGCAAATTGTAATTTTTCTTTAAATGGTGATTTTGGATATGTCTCATTTTGCTCCAAAAAGAAATGGTGAGTCGGGCTGCCTGCGTTGCAGAAGATCTCAGAGAACTGGGCATCAATGGGGAGGAAACCCAGAACAGAGAGAGATGGAGACAACTCATCAATGTCAAACCTCCCTTGGGAGAAAAATGACAAAAAAGGAACTGATGATAATGATGATTTTGCCCCGAAACCTTTCAAATGGTACATGTAATATGTAAAGTTTATTTATGAGGATGGACTGTGTTCTTATCCTCAGAAGTTTGGACACAAAATTGCAGTATGGCATTTGTTTATGGAGAGCCGTTATGTTCTTTTTTGCCACAGCAATTAACACAATTTTGTGTATATGGGCACAGGTACACAGACCTGCAATATGGTGAACTGGAAATATTTCTCCATGGTCTTGACCTGCCCCACCTGATAGGTGTGTTCCAGAAACAGCTGATTGACCTGAATTTGCTCATGACCCTCACAGAGCAAGACCTCATCAATGTAAGTGCTAGGGAGATGCTTTTTTAAATGGTAGATTATGTATTTCAAGAGTTTTTGTTTACCCCAGGGTAATTTGGTATAATGGATGTTCAGATTTCCTATAAAAATGCCATGACTTCTGACATAGGAGGTGTACTTAACTGTCTCTGTCACAATGATCAATTTTGCTTTGAAAAAGAGCATGTAGTAGTTTCATTTTAAAAGTTTTGTTTAGATTGTAGACCTTTTTGTTTTATTTTTCAGGAATTTTGTCCTATAACCAATGTAATATCAGTTGCTTGAAGTATCATTCTTCAACTGCCTCTGTCCTTGAGCTTGGCATCTTTGGTGCTGAGAGTTAAGAGTAACAGACATAATTTTGTTTGTTGATTTGAAGGATTGTTTTCTGAAACTGAGGAAAAACCAAGTTTTGTCTTCCCACAGATGAAGAAAAATCAAATCTATGTCTTCCTTTAGAATTTGCCACATTGTCACTGTTAACAGCTATCTTTCATTAGTACACTTAAATTTTGTAATCTTTCTTTGTCTTTGGACTACCACTCCTACACCTCCTTTCTTCTATGCAGGTAATCATTTTACATTCTACATTGGTGCTGTAGTGGCAGTTACAGGAAGGAATTCCACCCCAGTTCTAGCTCATTTTGTCTATTATGCACAAAAACCTTTGTTTCCGTTAATGTTTATGCTAGTCTGTTTGTGCTTGATTTGTCTGTCCACTTCTTTCTTTGTCTACATTCTGCCTTTGATGCTTTTTTTTTAGACTTATCTTAGCCGATCTGTCTTATCTTGTGATGTGGCTGTGGCATCTTCAGTTTCTCCAGTACATGTATGTTCTTTGACTTTAAATTTCTCCTGTTCGTTTGTGACATGATCCACATAGGAGATGTCTAAGATATAACTGCCTCACAATTTGTCCAGGCTGGAGTAGATCAAATTGGTGCCCGCAAGAAGCTGTTAGACGCAGTACAAGCTGTCCATAAAAAGAATTGGCAGCCATCAAGTCTTGTTTCCATCCATTTCAACAAACAAATCAGGTAAAAAAAACAAAGTGTAGTAGATGTTGCACCATATTGTAAACTTCTATAATCAGGTAAATGTTTTCATTTGTATATTACAAAAGTAATTGATGACAAATATGTTTTACTTCTCTTAGAAATAGTTATTTCTGCCAGAGCAAAAACTACGTAGAGTAGGTACCAACGAATTTGTTGTATTTCTGCATATATATGCTGCAACACTGACATAATTCATGAAGAAGGATACTGTGAAATGCATGTGAAGGGTTTCAGGGCAAATGTGAGAAACGCCATCTTTGAAAATTTTCATTTATACCCCTCAATACTGGGAATGGTGATAGTGCTATATATAGTGCTATATATTAAGGACTTTCCTTTTCACCAAGCACAACTTATCCTTCCTGAAAGTCTTCAGAGAATTATAGTACTTAATGATAATTACTAACTAATGGAGAACATCTTGTCATTTTCTCTAAATCGCAAACTTTGACATATCTCATTTTGCCCTGAAACCCTTCATGTAGATCTATATCACTTGAAAAAATGTTAAATATCTTCTTGCATAGAGTTCTCAAATTTGGATTGTATACATGTATTGAAGTTTACTTCTTTTATACTCTGGCAGAACATTTGCAAGCAAGACTGTTATTACAATTGAAATTGTTTTCCAGACATGAACAAAGTTCCCATCTCCTCTGTGAAAATCCTGTAATCAAATATACGCTACACTGCTGATCTATTTCACTCATGTTGCAATTTCCTGATTGTCTGAAAAGCTAAAGGTCTAAATAAATGCAGGTGTGCTGATGCAGTGGCCATGGTGGCCAACTCCTCCAAACACCTGCGATACATTGGCAGCACTGTTGTCTATGTCAAAGAACAGCTAAAGAAACATCCAGATGCCATCACTCAGCCAACAGTGAGTTTCCTGACATCAAACTACATGTAGTTTGCATTACATCTTCAAATTTCTAACACTGTACTTACCAAATTTGCTTTCCTTTCTTGAGGAAAGAAACAAGTGTCAGTGATAAAAAAGGGCAAGATCAAAGTCATTTAAAGTGTCAGGGAAAATCATCTCCAATGTTTGAGAAGTTGTCCCTGTACATCTAATATTTGTCATACGTTATGTGTTTTCTTTACATCTTGCGACGAATTGTAAGGGAATAGTGTGATGGAGCATATTGGTCTTCACAATTTATAGTTCCATTTCTATCACTGTCCATCTTGCCTTTATTTGCTTCGGTCGTTGTTTGAGCCCATGGTCTCATATGATGAAATCTCTTTGTGATTGCAGGATAACGTTAGTCCCAGTCAGTTCATGAGACACATTGAAGACACCATACAGAATGTACTGGCTCTGGAAAACCAGTTGAAACTGCTACAAACAGAACTGAAGCAGGTGGGTGAGAAACCAGTTTCTGAATAGACTTCTGCTGTATATCATTTAGTCTTTCCATGCAGTTCTTGGCAAGAAGTTCAGATTTGTAGTCTAGCAGTATAGCATCACTGAATTTAGAGGCATGAGAATCCATGAAGTTAAGAAGGCTAGTGGAGATGGGAAAAAATGGAGAGGTGTCTTTGACTGCAGCAACCAACACTATATCTGCTGATGCTGACAAGTGACAATTGTCACCCATTTATGAAATGTTCATGGGTTGCAGATCAAGGGTTATTTATTATAAGGATTTATTTCACTGGGATTCCATTTCTTGGCAGTTACTATGCCCTGGCTGTTGGACTATAAATAAGCATTCTCAATTGTAATTTTTTATGTTTGATGTTCTGTCCAAAGAATTGTGCTCAGCTGCTCAAATTTCAGATTCTAATAAAACATGAATATATAAAAAATATGGTCTAGATTACCTCAAGGATTCTAATTCCAGCAGTGTCTGTGGTGCTCATTTAATCATGAAGGGCAAATAAATGATTCTGTTGTACTGTTTTGATCTATGTTACACTGCCTGTCCTGGGATCATTAATTGTGATAATACATGTAGTTGATCCCTTGATCTTTTATTGCATACCTATGTATAAATTAGACAGATCAATGAATGCATTTGATCCGCTGTTGTTAAATTTTTATCTAAAAAAAAATAGATAAAAAAATAGATAGATAAAAAAAAAAATTTTAAAAAGCCAGAGAATTTGTTCTTTAGTGCAAAAATTATCATATATATATTATCATTATATTAAAAATAAGAAATTGTCGAGTAGTAATTAGTTGAATAATTCTGTCACTTTAATAGAATGAGAGTTATGCAGATAAAATGTCACCCAAGCGGGTAAAATGAGTCAGATGTGAAATGAGCCAGTGTTGAGATAATCCTGATTTTATTGACCACCGCATCACTGGACCGAATTTTGGATGCGCATGTTTTTGGATAATCAAAATAGGTTCATTGGTTTATTGCAACCAGATTTTCTCCTTTCAACAAATCAAATTGCTTCATTTGAATGTCCCATAGATTCTAGATCTACACTCTGACCTCCAGAAGGAAAAAGTTCCCCACCAAGCCTAATTTCTTCAGGAGGGTTACAATTAGTGTTATATTTAGGGATAGGTTAGATTTAAGTTAAGATAGATAGTGTAAGATGATTAAATTTGTTTCAGTACCTTTGAACATTTAGCTCCAATATTAAGACCATTTAATAGCAGTGGATTATTGGGACTAATTTGACCATCTAGTAGCGGTAGTGTTGTTAAAAAAATGAAACATCAAAATTAATTGCCCTAGTCGCATGATAAATGTCTTATTGAGTAAAGTAGTTTTTTAACTTGTACTTGCGTCTTTCAGGAAATGAAGAAGAGAAACTGTGAGCCTGCAGATATGCTACATGCACCCAACAAAAAGAGGAAGGTTCGTCTTATAGGCTTCTTTGGTGGAGCAGTGGTGCTGTGCTCATGTTTTTGGTTGGGATGGTCAAGAAGGCAGCATCTCCTATCATTCATCAGCACACATATACTCAGTAGAATCTCAGATAACTCTTGACAGTGTTGGAAGTGAAAGACTTTTCTCTTTTTGTTGCTTGTAAGATATTGCCTTATGAGATACAGCACTAGGAAATCAAGTGCTCGTCAAAGCGGAGAAATCATGTTTTTGTTCAACAGTGAGTCAATGTTTTACCCACTGAAGACTGAGCTTGTTTTGAGTTTGGATGCACTGAAGACTAGCATTTTCAGAGAAATTTCAAAAATTAATGAAACATACTTTTTGTTGTCGCACCTCAACCATTTTAAAAAATATGACAGTACTAAATCAACACAGTCAGATACAGAAAACAAAAATGGCTTATGTCACATAGTTATTTTTAATGATTTTTTAAAAATGAATTAGATTTCAGGTTTCCTGAGAATTTGGCTCTAGACCTAGATCTAGCTGAGTTGTCCAATTGTCAGACAGCAATGGTTTCAACATCTCTACCTGCTGTGCAGAATAAAAGTTTCTCTAGATGTAGAAACACAAGATATAGACAAGGCAGATGCTGGTGCTTTGCCGTCACCCTTTTTAGTATACACCCAGGATCATCTCAACTATTGTTTTCCTTTTCTGCTTTCACTTTGAGGTGACTTTCCTTGTTCTTCAAAAACTCAACAAGTTACTGACCGACTTCCACCAAACTCGATATGAAACGAAACAAATTGTGACTCTATCTCATTTGACTCAAACATCTCATTTGACCACAGAACCGTCCTGCATATGTTGCGGGAAACGTCGCCAGTGAGTTAAATGCAAATTTTTTAAATTTTTGTCTTGCACAAAAACTTTCTATGTTCATTTAAAAAAAATGTATTTCAGAGTTTAATGTGCTGAAATATAATCAATAAAATCCCAGAAATTGTACATTATGATTAATGAGGGTTAAAAAAAGGAGCTGGACTCTTCTTCACTAAATTCAGCTGCAGCAAGTAATGCCCATTCTTGATTTGGCATTATTTTGATTTCCACTGAAGATAGAGCAAGATCTTTTTAGCAATAAAAATGAAAATGAATAAACTTTACAGACACCAATAATTTTGTAATACAGTGGTCTCCGCCTAAGAACCCGGTCGTCGGGAGACAAAAAAAGCAGGTTCTTAGCCGGACGGGTTCTTAGGTGAACTGAAAAGTTATGCAACCCATCTGACCACAGATTGTCTTCACAACTATAATTAGTTGATCGTTACCGTTAGTTA
>JBCAUA010704073.1:0-15344 GCA_038406235.1 Peronia verruculata | reverse complement strand
TTCATTTTTCTTCCCCCCCCCCCCCCCCACACACACACCTTTTTTTTTTAATCGCTGAAGAGGATACTTGGTTGAATCCAACTTCGAAGGGGCTACCTATTGAGTATCTTAAAACATCAGGGCAACGGAATGATAAAAAGCAAGTTAATTCCACCCATTCTGTTTACTGACCTCGTGGCAAACTTGATGTGCGAAACCGGCATCTAGATTTGCAGATTTAGACCTGGGTCTAGATGATCTCAGCACGACAATTCAAGGTAGACCTAACTTCAAGTAAACACAAACAGGGAAGTATGACGTCAGACCCCCGCTTCCGCCCCTCCTGTTTTTTACAAGGAAATAGGCCTAAACACACATGGGGAATGGATCTATAAGGATTTCATTCAGCGAAAAACAACTGCACTGAACGTACGAATTGAAACGAAATTGTTAACATGAAGGCCAGGCTACATTTTTCCAGTTAAGTGTTCTCTGACATTTATTTCATGTCAACGTAGAAATGTGTAAAATTATAGAATCGAGTACATTACAGCACTGAATGGATTGACATCAGTATCGAACAGTTAAGAACAAACTTTTGTTGATTATCATGGACTAAGCAAAGATGTTTACTTGTTTCTTTTACTTGCAGGGATTCTCCAGTTACATTGAGAGTGAACTGAACGGAACATCATGATATTCTATTGGTTACTAGTACATATTTTACATCTTCTCAAACCATAGCGGAATTTCCATCAATCTGCTCTAGACAGTCAGATTTTATTTATTCATTTATTCTATTTCCTTTGTGAAAAAAACCAAAAACAACAACATTATTCTGCAGCCATGTAAAAATTCTTGTGAGGAGAAAATTCTTGTAATTACACATTCTATGATTGCTATTTCATTACATATGTACACTAAATCGAACTTTTATAAGGTACATCCGGATAGTTCATGGACCTGAATTTTGCCTAAAGGTAAACCAAACCTTGGACAAAATGACCCTTTATAGTCCTATTACCAAGTAATAACACCAAGTTTCTATAGTGATGCACTGTTTCTTCCCTCACATTCATTTTTATGTGTATCGTGTGTCTTCGTAATATTCATTAAATCGAAGACAGTTTCTTCAACTGTTTTTGTTGTTATTGTTGTTGTTGTTGTTGTTGTTCTTCTTCTTCTTCTTCTTAAAGACACGAAGATCTGGTTATCTTGATCTGCATCACGAGGATAAAACACAAAGTGAATCATGAGACAGAACAGATCTTGACTAAATTATTCTTGCCACATTTCACAAAAACCAGCAAGAAAGGAAGATATAAACATTGACATTCACATTAAATGTCAATCTCAGTTTATCCTTCCCACACATTGTGACATTATTTTTTTTTTTTAATGAAACTACTACCGTTTCTTTCTAAAGAAATGCGCTTGGATTTAGTTCTGGTTTTTTGTTTGTTTGTCTGCTTTTTGTAATTGTTGTTGCTGTTGTATTTCATCAGAGCTAATGTAGAAATAATAACTAACTTGATAAATAAATGAAATAAGATATAATGAAATAAACCAGGCGAGAAATAAAATAATTTTTTTAAAAAATGAATTATATATCTTGAAATATAATGAAATCAAACAAAATAACTTTTCATAAAATAAAATTTGGTAAAATTTGGTTTGCTTTAGTTGTGTTCTATGACACTTAATAATTATTTATGGTTTATTCTGTTTATGTTATGTGCTGCGAAATTCGCGTCTCTATTTCTGGCTACTTCCCTAAATCTCGCGATATCCCGTTCCTGTTTTCAGATTAGATATTAATCACTCTCGCGAGATCAGAAGGGGATTCCCCTAAGTGCGGGAAAAACGGGGGCGCGGATTTCACAGCACATACGATAAATGTTTTAAGAAATAAATGGGGCATCCACCTAGCCCTTCAAACTCTCAGTAAAATATTATGATTAGTTATGATTACAGGAGGGTTAAGTGCAAAAATACCGTAACACAGAATTTCAAAGCCTTGATGTATTCTCTTGAGAGAAAATGCCGGATAATCGTTGATAATCGTGTTTCAAATGATTTATTTGACATGTCTGTTTCAGGTCCAGAGGAAATAAATGTACAAACAAATCAATCCAGCATTATGATAGAGCTTCCCATACTGTAATTATTCTATGCGTTCTCCCAGTTCAATTCTTTTATGTCAGTTACATAAATTCACCAATAGAGAGAATGAGTTTCTTTCATCAGCGTTGTTCTAGATTCATGGAGAAATATAAAATATTTCGTAGATTCGGAATTGGACCAAAATAGCTAGCTATATCTATTTGTGTAATACCTGTTTGTTGACATTCATTTTGTTAAATGGCTTTGCGGTGAAATCCCACAGAAAATGATACACAGCGGAATAGAAAGTTATCTTATTGTTTCAACATTATTTTCTTATACAAAACTCGAACAACATAATTGATTATAGCAAATAACAATAAAAACAAGGACTGATATAGGAACAATTGTGATCATGCAACTGAATACGAGGATAATTATAATTATTACAGGAGTCACCACAGGATAAACCGGATTTCCCCTCTCATACGAGCGATAAGACACTTCGTAAATGGTTCATATTCGACTAAGCACAAATCCCCGGCGGAATGTTTGTACCCTCAACTGAAAATAAACACCCCGAAATTCAACAACGCTAGTGTTGAACGCAAAACTTCGGGAAAAACGCGAAGCCGGAAGTACGTCATACTTTTTCTTACGTCATTTAATCATTAACACTACCCAATACACCCAGGTTCAATCAGCTCACAGTGAAGAGTTTTAGTGATACATCTCCTTCACACCGTAACAGGGTCAAACCGAAAAGTGAGTCAAATTTGTGAATAGTTTGGAGTGTTTGTACCCCCTGCTAAAAATAGACGCCGGTATTTCCAACCTTTCGCTTAGTTGGAACAAGTCTATTCCTTTTCTGATATACGGATTTTGTTTTTAAAAAAAAAATGCTATTTTGGGGTTTTGCCTTCTCTTAAAAGCCCTGTCTTTTCTGCGTATAAAATGGTGTATCAAAAAGTAGTTATGTCCATTCTAACGTGTTTGATCAATGGTCATTCAACGCTAGACCTAGCCTACTGTCGACCAGGATGTGGCTCCATCTGGCTGCTACATGCAGTAGTAGATCGTCGCTCTATGATTGTATATAGATAGAAAGTGCAGAAGACACTTGATTATGACTTCTTCTAGCAATATCATAAACCCCAGTGCCAGGGATGGACATTGGATGACCACTATGGAGCGAAAAAATCTGCTGATCATGCAGATCATCAGTGTAAGCGTTCTAAAATAATTTTCCACGTCCTATAAATAGTGAACATTGTCTATTCTTTCAGCTGCTTCAGTTGTAGATCATAGGACATGGTAAAGATCAAGACACTATTAGGTTTGGACAAAAAAGGATATGGGCCTCAAGAACCCGGTATTTACTCTAGGAGAGCCCTTATAATGATGAGGACTAGGAAGCCCATTTCGAGAAAAGATACGTTCCAGAAAGCCGAAAAACGGCAGCAAGAGACACAGACGTCATGAGGGCAGGGCTAGTATGTAAAACAATGCTGCTCCGAGGCTGAAAGGCCAAAAAAAAATTCCATGTCCATTTTTCGCTGTGGAAAAAAAAAATCAAATGCGTTTTTCTCAAAACTCGTTATTTTATAATATTTTTCTGTCTACTTTTTTGTTTACCAACCAATTCTAAGCAAATTTGGTATACACCATTTTCATAACAAGACCAAAAAACGTATACATATGCCGCTCATTCAGTTGGTACGTGTTAGAGAAAAATTGGTTTTTAAAATATTTTTTTAGATATTGTGTCAACAACATGTTCACCAATTTTTTTTTTTTTTCAATCTCCGTTGAAATCTGACAGAGGAGATAGATTTTAAAATCAGTCAATTTAGAGACACCAAATCCAATATGGCCGCGTTACCATGGCAACCGTATGAAAATAACGATTTTTATTCACTGTTTTCCTCTAATTTGAATATGCCGAATTCGATGGAAAATGTTAAGATAGCCTATCTTTAATAATGTTTTTAAAGAATCACCTAAAAGATGCGCCCCCCCCTCCCCCTCCCTGAAAAACGTGACAAATATTCACATTTCAAATTCTATGTACTTTCATTGTTATATCAATTAATGCTGTTCTACGCTTTCGACATTTAATGATACATTTAGTCTATTTGTTGACCATATGATTGTCAAGGGATTCCATTCTAATTACTAGTTAATACTTATTCAAGAACCGTTTCAAAGTGCTGTCTTGTTTACTATGACCCTGCCATCTACCTTGCTTTGAGCCATGAGGCACAAGGACCAGAGTGTCAATTCTCTTAAAGTGGACTAGTTCTAGTTCTGTTTCACATTCATAAATGTCAGAAACTACGACAACAGCAATAATAAACTCAATCAAGCGTGATCGAAAACTGCAGTGTAGATAGACGGATGCTTTCAACACTTTATATCCGTTCGCCAAGGAATTAAATGTGTCATGCCTAGCACTCATGTTTAATTAAGTGTTCTTCAAATTTCAGTGCATTCACGCTTCATTCAAACAAAGGAATGACAGTGTTAAAACCCAACACTTTCAATCCTGACAGCTCTTTGGAAATAAAGACAGATATTAAATCAGCGAAATCAATTACAACAAAGAGAAGAGGCACTTGGGAGAAATGAGAGTGAAATGACAATAACACCTTTGTGAGCATGTGTTTACATGGCAGAGCAAGTGATGTAAGAGCCTGGCGAGGCATTCCATTACCTTGGTTCTTGTGTCATATCTGGCGAAAATAGAAACAACACCTTTACAAGTATCTGTCAGGTTGATATTGTTTTTTAAGATACTAGTAAAGAAAAAATGTTGAGCATAGCTCTGAATTGTGGAATATTTGCTATGGCGAGAAGCAGAGAGAAAAGTGTGTGTCAAGATAATAATATATATGTGTCTGGTATGCCGGCGTGTCGCGTCATGGGGAATGAATTTCATAGGTAACGTTATACCACTCTGCTCCAAGTAAGTGTCCAGGTTTCATAAGTATGTAATAGCCAAGAGCCTAAGTTCCACATTGGGATACATTGAGCTTGAGCCTAAATTCGGGTTCTGTTTGCTGCATAGCGCTATATATATGTCTTCAATTCACAATATTAACCTGGAATATTGACAAATACTTGAAATAGGAATCTCTTTTTGTGCATACTGCTGGCGAGATCTACAATGTCAGATGCATTTTGAAATGCCAGTGATATCAGTTGCATTTGTTCTTTTGAACGATAATGATGCCCTTGTCTGTTTACTTCCCACAATAGCTTTTGTGTGTGTATGGCATTCCAGCTTGTATGTAGATCTACAAAGGTTAGCCAGATAATCGTGCAGAAAGTAAAGCGAAGTCTATGTTTTCTTTTTAAGCACTTTATTTCTTTTCAGATAGTACAGAATCGCTGTTTACAAAGCATATCAGTTCTAACGAACGTAGTATCTATCAATAAGGCAACATTTGGACGGAAGGAAGCTCTGTTTCTCAATTCATGAATATTCGTATCTCACCACGACTTTGTCTCCCGCCTCATCTTCACACATTTTCTGTCCCAATGCTATGTTTCGGTAATATCTTACAGTCGTGCTGTTTCTATGCATATTTGTCCCGGGCTTTTTTTTTTTTTTTCATTATATATGATATTTACACGTAATATACATTCAACTGATGATTTAGGCTCTTTAAACAATCAGGCGATACTTTCATGGCTTGTATGGTGAAAAATAAACAAACAGAAGTAAAAGAAACGAGTGCTCTCACTATTCTATCTTATTTTTCACAGACACAGCTAACTTATTAAATGCTTAGAAACGCTCACTAGTGCATTTGTTACAGTTACTGTTACACTTTAAGGGCTTAAAGCCCTTAGGGACAATTAAGACCCAGATCAAGCAATTTGAATTCGATATTTTGTCCCAGCCTGCAAGAGCTTTCTATTTCGTTGCTATGCTCTACACCTCACTTTCTCAGGACTCTTCACCTGTCTCTACATCTTTCTCAAATCTTGCACGCGACAGGAATCCTGGTATGAGAGGACTCCGGAACATCTCTAAAAATTATCATTGATGAAAGGTGGGCTACGAGTGCTCTGTAATGACAGCAGCGACATCCTCCATTCTCACATTCCTCCTCTATTTCCGAGCATGGCCTTTCTCTGACAGTTTACGATGTTACCCTCCTGTAACCGCCGACCTCGAGCTCTAACAGATGAAGTGATGTTAGGCTGGTGCCGTTTGTTTTTCTAACGTTGGAGGGTTCCAGGACACGAAACTGTGGGGTAACAATGGCGTTATCTGTGGCTGGGGGTTCTTGCAGCCATCTGTGGCATACCTGGACTGCCGTACCTCCTACTGGCATTCAGTGCGTAGATTCAAACTGTTAATGCACACAAACTCGCTTACTTTACAATGCTTTTGTTTGTTGACGCTCTGTCGAACTTATCGAGAGACACCGTCGGTGCGTTAACTGTCATTTGCATTTTTATGTGTTTATTTCAAGGGTTTTGCCTACTGTAGAGAATGTATTAGGACTGTTAACATACTGCCGCTAATATCAGAGTTCACATCAACGTTTGTGTAATGACTGTCGATATCAGAAGTTTATATTTTTATAACTTCATTACTCCACAGCAGGGGGCGCGTTTCTGCCCTTTACACACGGGTGGGTTTGAACTGTGGAAATTCAGTCACCGCCTTTTTACGAGACGTGCATTTCGTTCTCAATTCGTTCAGCTATACTGCTATATCTAGTCTTCCTTGTGAGTTGACTGCTGAGTTCAAAAGTGCACAGTGCTTTCTGCTGACACAATAACAATTATTGGCACATGTAATTGATGTAGAGAACTGAAAAAGATCAAACAGAACTAATCATATAATTTTCTACTTTCCGAATATGAAAAATAATCCTGAAGGTAGAAAGACAGGAGGGCATTTATACCCACAGCTGAAATTCACCATAAATTTCACATATGTTATGTAAAAGGCGTTCGAATGAAAGGAACTGAGGGAAATAATGAAGTTTGTTTTTAGTTTTGCTTTAAACTCATTTTTTTATTTCTGTCCTTTGTAAAGGACGATGGGCACCATAGGGGGTAACCAAGTGCTCTCTCTCCTATAATTCTCGTCATTGAAAAAAAAAACTTTAAATAATTAATTATGACATTAATACATGTACAAATTTGTTCAGAATTCTTAACAATATTTATTGATTATATATGACACACTTAGACATTATGTTAGATGAATGTGTGCATGCAGACAAGAAAAAATAACAACTTCACTATAGTCAACGATGCAGTGTGTTTGCGTAAACCCTTGGCTGCTTTTAAAATTAAAACTAAATCAAATGTAGCCCCTACATAGAGGCATGATAGGTTTTCTAGAAGATAATTTTATAAATGAAATTCATTGGCACATTTTTGGTGCAGAGAACAGTTAAAGCGCCACAAAGAAAATTTGCCCTTTTTGGTTTGTTTTGGCACTGACTGCAGGTGATGGCCAACATCACTGGTGCGAATCCTTTCAGCCAGCATCTGGAGTTTTACAGGAGTGTTTCTGAACAGCCTGGTATAAACCAGTACCACACTCCTTTTAAAACATAACTTGTTCTGGTTGCGCAATTGTCTTCCAAACAGTTCACTCTGTTAACATCACTTCTTGATCATCTTCACTCACATCATCTTCGTCAGACTTATTGCCATCACCTGGAGGTACAATGAAAATGCCTGCTGACACAAACTGAAGGTCATCTGTGTCATCTAGCTGACTCAGAGCTTCATAGAGTGTGAGTAGCTTGGTGGGCCTGAAAAAAAAAGACACATTTTACACTGTCCTACTTCTTTCAATATCAACAACAAAAACAACACAGGACATATGCTCAAAACTTGCAGCAGTAATTCCCCTTTCCCAAACTGATCGTTGAATTTCTATATGGTGCTCATTCCTCTGGAGAATTTGTGGGTGAAACTATAGATTTTAGACGTAATAATGAAAACATACGGATAGTTAATATTGAAAATATCAAATTTATGGATATGGCGATTGACATAGAGAATCCCCAGATGATTTTAAACGAAGTAGATTTGTATACCAAATGGGCCGGTGTTGGAGCAAAGCTCGGTGCAGAGACTCCTTCCAAGTACTATGGAATAGTACAAGAGAGCATTGTGCTCTCCTCAAATACTTCACTCACTCGACAGCTACGTATTTTTTCCCCCTAGCTCATCAGAAACCCACACACGTTTTGAAACACAAATTGTCCAGACAGCTTTGCACACATAAGCTTGTCCCTTATTTTTCAGCACCGATGAAAAGGACAGGTGACATTTAATTGCCATCTGTTACGAACAGGTGCTGCTGACAGCATCAATTCGTGGATTTTAAAGGATCTCTCTCAGTCTCTCTCAATACATGTTTCCTCCCTTCTTCTTGTCATCAGACTTTTTCTCAGTCTTGTTTTCTGTCCCTTCTTCATCTTTTACTTTCTTTTCTTCTTCTTCTTCTTCTTCTTTTTCTTCCTTCTTTTACTTCCTTTTGTTTTGTTTTGTTTTTTTTTTGTTGCTGTTGTTGTTTGTTTGTTTGTTTTTGTTCATTGTCTTATTTATTCTTCCAATTCTCTGTCTCTCTATATATTATTCTCTTCCTTTTCTTTTTTCCTCTGTCTCATATTCTGTTTCTCGAACATATGTAGACAGATTGCTGGGCTTCTTCTCCTTTGTCTCAATTTAGAGTTTCTCTGGTTTCAATCTCTTCTAAAATTACTAGCTCATGGATAATCTTGTAACTTCTTTACTGTTTACAAAGACAAGACAAATTTGAAATTACACCGACGTCTTCATGTGTGTAATCCTCTGAACATTTTTTTTCTTCCTCTTTTCAATTGGAGGAATCTTGCTAGAATCACTTTTTGGGCAGGAGTTTTTCATTTCTCTATTGAGGTATCAGTCTAACAAACAATGATAATAAAATAATAATAAAAAGTCTGTCTAAACATGATGTCACGTTTTATTTTACTTTAATAAAATGTTAGTTTATATGTTGATTTTTTAAATTTGCATGTGCACGTATTATGTCAACAACAATAGCAACTGCAAAATGTTCATATGCATTGTTCATATCCCTAGGGTATCTGATGTCTTTCTCTGTATTTACTCCTGTACGTTTGTGTCCCTATCTTGTGTAGAATTCCATCAACAGAGCATTTCTCTTTCCTTTTGGTTTTAGATCCATTTTATTAAGATCTATATGTACGCCTTGTCTCCACAAAATAAGATAAATTACTTTCCGGCTCTAGAAACGATAAACCAATTTGTCAGGGTAATGGATTTGAATGACAACTTCTATCTCAGTTTAAAATTTTGCCTTTGACTTACAGTATTCCTTTTCAAACTCCCACGCTTTTGTGCAGTTCTTACGGTAATCAATTTCGTTTGTGTATTTTTTGACAGATAAAAACCGTCACTCAGTGTTTTACTATATATGTGATAATGAAATCTGAAAAGAATTATTGTCGCTTTGTTTGCAAATATTTAGCTTTTAATATGACTAAGGATTTCATCGATTATGTCACAAAAGAGAAGAATAAAGCTGTAAAATAATAGAAATGTCAGGCGTTAAATGTGGGAATATCTTTTGGCCAATGAAACAGACATTGTACACATGGATACATTGGAGTTCACTTTTTTTCTCTTCTCTCCTCGATCTTAGAAATATATAATAAATGCGCGCATGGTGTTTCTCTTATGAAACCAGTCTTTGCCTCTTTGTGACAACCAAAGAGTGAGCTCTGTTGTGGGACTGGTGTTTTGTGGCTATCTGGTGCTTTATCCCATAATCAAAAGTGACTTTGGGTCCCATTTATAATATTCAGTTCAGCAAGATGTAGGACATAACACCAGTTAATCTAGATAATAGTTATCATCTTCATAATACTTCAACAATTTCACTGACATAAAAATAAAAACTAGCCATTTGGCTGACTTACGAACAAAGCCATAACTCCCAGTTACTAGATGAGGTGAGATGAATATTGAGAGCTGATAATTTATGACCACAAAAAACAAACAAACAAAAAACAAACAAACAAACAAACAAACAAACAAAACAAATTAAAACAAAAATGCGTTGTTTTTTTTTTCAAAATACTCGTAATGCCAGAAAATGCAGAACATGAAGAAAAGTGAGCTCATTGACATCTAATTTTGTATTAAGACTTTTTTTTTGGCGGGGGGGGGAGGGGTGTTTTTGTTTTTAATTTTGTTTATTCACTGCATGCAGACGCACGAGCACACACACACGTGCACTGCAAGAGGAAAGAGATACGACTCATGCTCCAAAATGGGTTTCCATGCATCAACATTATAATAACACATACACACAAACACACGCATAGACACGTACACACACACACAAGTAAAACAAACAAACAAAAATTTTGAAATGAAAATTTATGAATTTTTTATATTTTTTTTTTATGATCTCGAGAAATGACCAATTTTAAAAACGGCCAAATAACAGTGTCATTACAATTTCTTGAGACGACGGACAAAATATTTATGACATCATAGATAGCGTCGAAAGATCCTTGAAGGCAGAGATGAGACCCCTATGCCATCTGCTCTGTGGGATCTTCCTCTAGAAATGTTAGTTCATTATTCTCTTGTCTTCAGGGAAGGGGGGGGGGGGAGAGGCAAGGAGAGAGAATGAGGAAGAATAGAGGAAGGGCCCGAGGTTTTGGATCAAGTACTTGAGAAGTCACACTAAAGCTCCATACCCTTCTTCACAGGAGCGGACAGGACAGGTGGTCTATGACTGTTCAATATTGTCAAAAGCGATAACAGAATAACTTTGCAACATCTGGACAACAAATTCTTAAGGGGGGGGGAGTGGCAGTGGATCTGTGGTTTGGCGTCCACTCATGGAGAAAACAGGCTGGGATCGACTCACGGGTTCTGCATCGAGGGATGGAAGGACACGAAGCAAGACTGAAACCTGCATTTTTTATTTTTTTTTTCAGTGACTCAAAGGTTCCGTGGCTTCCTGTGGGTAAGGAAGCCCGACGTCTAACCTTCTTAAATGAGGGCGAATATTTCGTGTGTATTTTACGCTCGTTATAGAACCCTTAGCAGTTCAAACTCGATGAAAGAGTAGGCTGCGTGCCGCTGTCCGGGCAAAATTTCCACATTCCAAATCCCAAATGTCTACCCATAAAAATTCTCACCAAAACCAGGCAGCTACTTAGAACCGAGATAATCCTACTGTCTTAGGATTGAAAGGCTTATAAAAAATGTCTTAGAGCTATTCCTGCAACCAAGCTACTGAAACAGCCATTCTCCTGTGGTGTCAGTGGCTCAGTGACTGGGCCATAGGACTCTCGATCTCTTATTCCAGGTTCAAATCCTGACAGGTCCCGACATTTTGTCTTTGTGAAAGACAATTTTACACACATTCCTGACTCGACTAGGGTAAAATTGGTACCCGACTATAGACAGTGACTGATATTGTTAGAGTGATGAGGTTTAGAGCGTTCACCAGACAGCTGTTTTATACAGCTCCAAGGAAGCTGAGAACGTCTGTGAATGTTTTATTGTTTATATCCGGCTTATAACAGATTGGAGCCTGTCTCTTTTGTTTTAAGATCAAGGCGTTGGTGACTGGTTCAACAATGAATTTAATATCCAAATTGTAGTGTTTGAAATGATAACTCGTGAGTCTCGTATAACAGTCAGAATGATAACAGAAACAGTTATCTTTCTCCTCTTGATACAGTCATCATCGTAATTTAAGCCTATCTGAAAACTAGTCAGAATCATCAATATCTATGGATATTCTGTCAAAATAATTCCTAGACATAAACTTTAATGTACTCGAGAGTCAAAAATACTGAGCAAACTATCCAGTACAGGTGTTTAGTCAACATCTGTATTGATCACTTCTTTTCTCTTTGTTATAGACAAAATTTTGTTGCTTGTGTTGTGTCACATATTACCCTAGAGAATCGATCGTGATTCTCAATTCTGAGGGGAAAAAAATGAATGGATAATTATAATCGTGGCCTATGTCTCAAACTGACTAATGTTAGTGGCCTAAACTTATTGGTAATTTTAGACTTCAATGAAACACAATGAGAGATCGTTATACTCTGTCCTATTACTTCCCTTTACCAGACAAAATAGGGATTGAACCAGCAGTGTAAAGAGGAAAAAAAGAAACACACACCATGAGAAATTTCCAAACTATTAAGCTTTAAAGGGAATGTGTTCTTCATATTGTTATAATTTTATTAAATGTTTTGGTGATCAGTCTTTGGCATGGCATGAAGTAAAGGAACCTTGTCACCTTGCTTGCTCACACCTCTTTTCGCTGGCAGAGGGAAATAATTATAGGGCTGGTCAAAATGATCTTCTTTTACACGAGTTCTCCTTTTAGGAGGTGCAGATAATCTGCTAAATGATTCCCAATTGATTTCATGCACTTAAAATAGATGTACAATCTCAGATTCTTGGAGACCAAAGGCCATAGGCGTAAAGGATTCAATTAGGAAGACAGAAGTAAACCTGGATCTCTGAACTTCTATCTAAATTCTTAAAAAATAATTATAATAAAAGACACATTAATCAGCTTAATCATTTAACCAAGCACACACCATCACTCTGTGAAAGATTTTCAGTGGCAGAAAAAATGACGAGGCTACGCCAAATATTAATTTATTAACTCCTTAAAGATCAATGTCTAAATATGACACATTGAACCACAGAGACTGTTTTCCCCATGGACAGAACTGGCAACTTCATATGCTATTCATTGTTTTAAATAAATTTTCAGACTAAATGAATGAATACCCCACAGACTGAAAATTTTAAATCAAAAACTGTTTTCCTTTAAAATGCACTCTTCCCAAGACTTGACTGCCTAGGTATGTTATACTTTAGGGTACGATTGAAATAATCCTTCAGCCTTTAGTTATAAAGTGTAATCGCAAAGTCACCGATAGCCGTTTTAAATAATCGAAATGAAAAAGAAAGAGTGCCTCCAAATGTTCAGTTGAAAGCGACCCCTTTAAACCAATTTACTTCTAATTACCATACGAATATAGAAGAGTCGATACTTTATCTATCACAGATTTGTCAATTTGGATTTTCATTTAGATTAGTTATTATACGGGTCTTACAATCTCTGTGGTGAGGTTCAGAACGACCAGATAGATGTAAGATATGTTCGTATCACCACGAACATCATGGGGTGTAAAGGGTTAAGGGAAGGCGTGTTGGAGCCCAGAAAGGATGATTTCTATTATCCAAACCTCGATCAAGGCAATGTCGACGATTCTGGAATTATGATGCCACATGAGAAGAAACAGAAGATGGTGCCCTCAGATGCCTTGGGCCATCCATAAGGTTTGTCTCCCTTGCAAAACTGCGGGACCCGGGCCTAGATGGTGGTAGCTTCATCTTGATACTGGGGCAGCTCGTGGTGTTCTCGGGAGCAACGGCCAGGGAGATAGGGCGAGAGGATTGGCGAGGAATTTCTTGTTAAAGATGTCAGGGGAAGGGAGAATTTGTTGATACGGGTGATTAATTTTGGATGACTGTTGAGAGTAAAAAATGTTAGTTAGTCATGCTGGTGTTTGGGAATTACAGAGGTTATGTTTTCATTTCTATCTGTCTCGTTCTTTCCTTGTTAGGCCTTTTCTTTTCATTTATACTCTTCTCTCTGTCTTTCTCTGACTCTCTCTCTCTCTCTCTTTCTCTCTCTCTCTCTGCCTCTGTGTGTGTGTGCCGGTCTGTCTTTCTCTGACTCTCTCTCTCTCTCTCTCTCTCTCTTGGTTACACCGATTACTCTTACTCTCTACGCTTTCCCTTTGTTTTTATTTTAAGTCATTCTTTAATAATTATTATTACATGCGTGTTTCTATCTGTTTGTCAGTCTGTCTATCTGTCTATCCACCTATCTATCTATCTGTCTGTCTATTTGTATATCTATCTATCTATCTATCTATCTATCTATCTATCTATCTATCTATCTATCTATCTATCTGTTTGTCTTTCAGTCTGTCTGTGTGTCTACTTGTCTCTTGGTTGTTGTGCTTGTTATATTATAGATTCTCTATTCAGCTGAAAGTAGATCTATCTTAACCAATGATTCAAGTATTCATTTTTTAATTTTTTTTTTCTTTAATCACTTAGCTTTTGCAATAACAATCTGCTCTCAGTTCCTTTAGATTAAAGATATCAAATAAGCGGAAAACATGTCTCTGGGACATTTTTAAGCTGAATAATATCAAATAACAAGGAAGTGTGACGTGGGAATAATATAAGGGTTACAATCATATTTGCATGGGCTTTCTCAGTTTCACAAAACCCTGCCAGGAGGTGTGAAGACAATGTCTGCACTCGTCAACACTCACAACAGGACTCATCACTCGGATTCGCGGCCTCACAAGTGCTCGCCATATGGCACCACGAAACATCCCGTAGAGAGAAACCGCATAGTGAACGCACCGCACCGTACCGCACCGCATCACACCGCACTGTTCAGGTTCTATCGGCTTGAAATGAGAAGGACCCGCCCCCTTCTTTAAAGATGGCGTAACCAGTGATTAGCTCCCCTTTTCTGACAACTATTATCTCCCTTGATTGCGTAAGAAAAGACAAAATGGCTGCCTGATTCGGATAACGGAAAGCGGGGGGTGCGAATTTCGGGCAAAAATATCGTGCCGAATCAATCCGAGTGTGGTAATTATAGGTGTCTTTGATTAGATAATTCAAAGCAATCGTCGAAGAAGAGGAGAAGGGCGGGGAGATTGAAGAATAGAGAGAATTTAACGAGAACCCGATGAGAGACAGAAGGAGAAGGGGAGGGGCGGGAGACAAAGAACAGAAGAATTGATAATTGAAGACAGATGGAGAGGGTAAAATGAGAGAGAGTGAGAGAAAGAGAAAAGGAGGGAGGTAAATATTATGGCAGAGAATGGTGGGGAGATAAGAGGGAGGAAGGAGAATATAAAAGAGAGGTGGAGAAAGAGAGGGAGAGAAGAATATGATAGAGAGAGGAGGAATGTAAAAGAGGTGGAGAGAGAGAGAAAGGGAGGAGGAATATAAAAGAGGTGGAGAGAGAGAGAAAGGGAGGAGGAATGTAAAAGAGATGGAGAGAGAGAGAGAAAGGGAGGAGGAATATAAAAGAGGTGGAGAGGAAGTGAAAGGAAGGAGGAATATAAAAGAGGTGGAGCGAGAGAAAGAAAGGAGAAGTGTAAAAGAGGTGGAAACAGAGAAAGAGAGGA
>JBCAUA010703964.1:0-14385 GCA_038406235.1 Peronia verruculata | reverse complement strand
AGAAAGCACCCCCCCCCCCCCCCCCCCTCTAATGGACAAAATTCTGAGAAAATCAAGTTTATATGAACAGTTGAACGCATAAATCTACATACCTATCTCACAAAAACCCTGTTCTAATGAAGTAATATTTATAAATTGAGGGTAAGACCAGTGTTCTTTTGTTTAGAAATGAATGTTCTTTTGATTTCTGCAATATAAAAATCTGACCCCTCACCACATTTTAAGCCTGTTTTCTCGGTTTTAGCCCAGCGATTTATGTCTCATTTTGACTGGCCAGAAGACATTTCAAGAGTATGGTACCATTTCAAAAAAAAAAAAAAAAAAGTGGAATCTTCATTTAAAATGTTCAGAGGTGCAAACAGTTCTCATGACACTTAAAATTGATTATACTTGCGCATAGGTTGTGGGGAGATGATGGCAGCCAGTATAATGAGCTATCTCAGATTTTTAGCCAAAACAGTGACTAGCTAGGATTCAATAGTTCAACAGAAAAGTGAAAACTGAAAAGAAATTTATTAGTATTGGTAATATAAAAAAAAATATAAAGCATGAAATCCTTCCAGTGACTTTGTGTTATTGTTTGTAATAGTGTGTAGTGTCATCCAGCTTTGACATCACTAAGTCTGAAGGAAATTCGCAGTAGAGTGACGTGGTTCATAAGGATGGACATTGGCGGTATGTGAATGAAAAGTAAATCTCAAATCACTGATAGGAAATCGGTATCATTGCATTTGAAAATGCATGTACAACTCCCATGGTCCTCAATCTGCACATAACTACACATCACAAAGTAGTGCCAGAGGTCTCAGGGATGCAGTTGGTCATATTATATTGATGACAAGTTAAGTGCTAATCTGGTTGCCAACATGGTGGTGTCAGTTTTCTGTATTATGTCTGCTCAGCTGTGCCATGATGTATTTTACATTTCTTTGTTGTTTTCATCTGTAAGTATGTGTTCTATACAAATAAGAACAGCTTTAAAACCAGTTTTGTCCTTCCCCTCAGCTGGCAGAGCAAGATGATGGCAGTGACAACAGTGATTCTGATCTCAGCTCCAGGATGGACTTGACCGTTGGGGACCTTGAAAAACAGCATTTTGTGGCTCATGTCCCTGTGCCTTCACAAAAAGAGGTTTGGCTTTTTATTGCTTTTACTTCCTCTTGGGCCTTTGTGGGAATTCATGTAATTTTTCAGTGTCTTCACAAGGACAATTCTTGATGAGAACATGACTGTGTCTCACAATTTCTTTGTCCTGCTTACCAATGTCTTGTTAATCAAACATGAAAAGTAAGGGCCATATAAGCTTAATTTTTTTCTCTCTCTCTCATCAAGTCTCTTTCTAAAGTTACAGTAACTTGTGATCAACTATACCCATGAAACATGAAGTCTTCACTGCAAATTCATCTACCAAAGGATAGTTATGAAACCTATGGAATGGGTCTCTCTTGTGCTTGGATTTCTTTGATAATGTGTGACAATGAACTACAGTTGAGTCCACTCAAACCGAAGTCTAATAATCCAAATTTCTGATAATTCGAATGAAAACAAAACAATAGCTTTTTTTTCCTCTTTGTGCCCATGAGATGCTTCTCACATAATTTAAAGCCATCACTGTGAGTTTTCTTTAAATCAAACCGGTCAGCTTGGCCACAAAGATAAAAATCGGCTTTTGTTTTCTCTTCGTGGTTCCCACCCAATGCGGAAAATAAAGGAGACAGTGTCATTGATGAGGCGTGAGGGATTAGGCAATTAATTTACATAAATGAACTGTGAAACAGTCCCACACCGTGGTGTTAAGTGGGCCTATGTGTTGGGGGGGAGGGAGGCAACGCACGAGGAGCAACGATGTCGAGCAATTGATCGATAATGAAGCATCCTCGCAGAGCCTTACACAGTAGAGGTAGACACTGTCAAACACATGCATGTACAGTGCTATTACAATACCTCATGTGTAGGCAACCCTGTATGGCATTGCATTGACTAGCTCTATTGTATACTACAAGTCCTTGATCTACGTGATGGTTTCCTCTAAGCCATTGAAGAGAAAGAAGACTGCTCTTTCCATTGAGTCTAAAATGAAAATGCTGCAGGAAATTGACAGGTGTGATGTCCAAGAAGGCCATAGCTGAAAAGTATTGCATTACCCAAATACACTGACGATGATCTTAAAAAATTGGGAACGTGGAAAAAGCGACAGCCTTCTCTTTTTTTTGCATAGGTCATTCGATTTTTGTTTCCCTTGTTAAAAAAAGTGGAAGATGTACTCTCATAAATGGAACCCATTAGGGTGGTCCCAGCAACTTTGGTTTAAGCAGACTTGACTGTATGCTATTCAGTATTGTGGTGAGACTGATGGTTTAAAACAAACTATGGCTCATATTTACTCACTTATCCCATAATATAATTTGACTATTCTAATCAGCTGTCCAGGGTCAGAAGAGCATTATAGTTACTTTCCTTAATCTCAGATTTCTATGATGGCTCAGCCTACCTTGAAGTCTTGCCCACTTTTTCTTTACCAGCCACTGTTTCTTGACTTTTGTAAGGCTTGGAAAAAAAGAAAAGCTAAGACCAACGACAGCATTTTTTTGCCTGAAAGCTTAGTGGCACAACAGTTCAACCAAATCACAAAATAGATACATGTATGTACTAGATCTATATATTGGGGTCAAAGGTATGCATAACATCTGAAAGTGGTGGATACAACTGTAAGAATTCACGATGGCAGCAATATACTTGTAATATACTATTATATGAATTAGACGTGATGTTTTCTTCCATTCTTATCTTTGCAGATAGAGGAAGCTTTACTTCATCGGAGGAAGATGGAGCTGATACAGAGATATGCCTCTGAAAGTTTAATGGAAGAACAAGAGGAAGCTAAAGACATGATTGGAGTATGACCCAAGATATAAGGCCTTAAGTTTGCAAGATGTGTGAATGATAGTGTGTTTGTTAGGGAATGTTTGTACAGTGTGAATGGTTACACTGCAAGTCATTGTGTCAATGTATTCTCATTTCAGGGTCGCTCTCATATTGTAAATAATTGTATTTCATATACATTTACTCTGTGTGGTTGTATAAGATTCAAACTGATTTCCATTAAGTCTTCAGTAAAAAACATTGATCACTTATTTTTCAGTGCATGAAGTGTAATAGATAATTTTCTGTTCAGGAATTTCCCTAATATCAATAGTATGAGAAGAGCGCATACTTTTGGAATGAGGCGAGACAATGTGAAACTGTCTTGGATTTGAATTAAGTGACATTGTTTTGTTGCTGGTCTCTTCTTTGAAATGGCAGTTATGACAGCTTGCAGTGACGGGATTACAATGGGCCACACATATCCTTAACCCTTGGAACTCGGCCCTCCTGAGCCTTGGAACACCCAATACCTGGGCTCCCGAGCAAAATATGCTAAAAATTTTACCCAGTGCTTCCAACACCAGTGATATAATCAGGAATATTTCTGGGGCCCAAATGACTATCATTAAATGTTAGATTTGTTAGTGCTAGAGTGAAGTTTTCTTTTGCACATGTAGTATCCAGGGATGTCAATCTGTCTACATGAAAATGTGGGAAAGTTCCTGGCATATTCTTTAGCAACACAAAAAACTGAAATATGTTAATGTTAAATAATAACAGATTTAGGGCCAACAGAGAAATTACTGATAGGCAAAGAGTGGGAAATCCTACTTAAGGAGGAAATTTGACATCCTTGAGCATCTAAATCATCAGGTGCATCATCTACATCTCACTGAGGACCACGTCCCCTTGTCTGTCAGTTGTTATCCATGTCTAGATCTACAAAATTATAACAATGTATGCATGGTGCTGCCATCTTGACCTTTTTCTTATTAAACTCACAGTAAATAATGTCAGAACATGTGATTGGATGGTTATTTTTACACTGAGAAACTTTTCTCACATGCCTTATCACAAACTCCCCATTCCCAGTGAACCAGGTATACAGCTATTAGTAGCACTGAGAAATCCCCGAAAACCAGGAATACATGTTCACAGGCTTAATGTAATTAACACTGAATATATCACGACACAAAGTCAAGACTGTCACAGTGGTATGCTGATGCAGGGTACAAAACTGGAGATTGATATTTTTAATAATAGCAGGAATTGGATGCTTTTTTCAAAGTTAGAATAATATTACAGCAACAGTCTCAGCACAGATTTTGTTAAGTCTATCTCATAATTAGGAATATGGGATGGGTAAAATTCAGAGTATGGGATAAAGGTTTAAAATCCAGTATGATTTGCAAAAGCATTGGGATAGCTGGTAGCTCTGGGGAATAAATACACGTGCACATCGTTGATAAAGTAATATTTGAGATCAGTATGAATTTACTAGTTGTCATTGAAACAGAAAATAGAACCTGCATTTTTCTATCTTAATCTCATTTCATCAGATATGTATAAAAAAAATCATCCTTGAGAGAATGTTAGCTAGATTATTGCATATTTTATCACAGCCCATAAATACTTCATTTAATGTCTATTCATGTCCCTCCATTCATCATTCAGTACTTACTGCTATTTCATGATCTGCAATTTCTGTATTGTGTACTATTTACTGTTTTTATAGAATTTTTTTTTTTTGCTCAGTATTACCTTTATAATTTGGTTAGAATGAACAGAAAGTGAATGGCTATCATCTGTTGATTTTGAATGCTCCGTAGCAAAACCACTGGTTGGAATTGATATGAGTCAAAAATTAATTATTATCTGTAACAACAATTGTGGCAATACTTTTCATGTTAAAATGTTGTGTGCCACTTTTGCTTAATGAGTATAATTTATTAGCCATAGCCACGATTGTATCACTTCAGTGCATATCATATAAGTGCTTTTTTTTGTTGTTGTTATACTTGAGCTGGAATATTGTGGTAGCTGATACTGCCAGTAGTCTTTTTTTTTTTTTTTTTAAAACTCTTTGAGGACCTGTTCCTGTCATGACATGTTGAAAGCAGCACTTGTTTTTGAAATAATGCATTTAAACCTCAAACTGCGTTGATCTTGTTTTTGTATCATGAAACTATTTGTTTTTCAGAGCATTTACATCTGATGTGGTGATAATGAATACACAACAGGATTCAAAGACACTGAATACACAGGATATAGAACTTTTTCAAGATTGAAATTTTTGTAAAATTGATGATTCAAATTCAGTTTATTTTGTCAAGAGTGAAACTGTTATTTCACCAAAACAATGCAGGAAAGTATATGGCCTTTGGAGTAAGAATCGCAAATACATAATATAACCTTTTATCCTCCATTTTCATCCTTTTCTTTGATTGCAAGAAGAACATTTTGAATTAACCCATTGAATTTGAACCCTACAGTCTGCTACACTGGACAGATTTTCCAGTGTCAAATTCCCCACAACCCAGTACACCAGGCTGACACATTGACTCCAGTCCTACTTGTCCACTACAATTAAAGATGGATCTGATGGGTCTCTTTGGGACAAGGACATTTAGGACTACAGTGATTATAAAAGTCTGCGCCCATGATCACATTTGAGGCTTGTGTTTACAAAATAAATTTAACGTGAAATATTTAATGTGCATTCTCAGCCCATAAGGCCAGGTACAAAGGTTTTTCAGGTACTGGTGAGCAGGGTTCAAAGGTTTTAAAAAAAATGTCTTGATAAATTTGAATAAAAATGTTAAAAACTGTTCCAAATGTTTCAATCCCAGCATTTCCATGGAAAAAAAAAAGGCTGTGTTTCATAACAGCTAACATCAGATATCTACACTGTTTTTCTAACAATAAATTTAGTAACTGTATTTTCAGTTTGATAATTTAAACTGTATTATTTCATAAATAAATCAATGTGAAAAAAACTAGAGCTGGAATTACTGGGATCACCAGTTTTACTCCCATATAATATGTGCTGATAAGACAAAGTTAATGCACTGGACACCCAGAAATAAAACACTACTATTACTAAGCTTCCTTCTGCATTTTTTAGCGATATCTCTTTATTTCTAACATTTGTAAGAAATGCACACAATATGATTTATTACCATTTTGATTAAAGTTTAAAGCCCAAAATAATTTTTATTTCTAAATAAATATGTGCTATTGGCATAACAATGTATGATCTATGACCTAACCATGGACAATAAGACAGATGACATAGAAAAATGGGTTTTTTAATGTTTTGTGCTCTTTAACACAATTTTCAAAAGTACAAAGTAATACAACATAAGAATTTTTATATTCTATTCAAAGCTTGAAAATCTAAAGAAAGTTCAGAAGACAAAAGGACACCGATTTGATTACAAATACAAGGGATCTTTTGGTCATAACTAATAATACTAATACATATATAAAAAAAAAAAAATACGCTGTATTAATTAAAAGAATAATTTAAAGTAGCAAAATGTTCCCTTCAGGACAGCTAACAGTTAACGCACAGTATCGTCAGCATTCTTGCACAGTTTAAACTTGCTTGCGCTTTCTCTTTTGCACTATATCACACACTAACATTCATCAGTTAACTGCTTTCATTCATCATCAGCAATCCATATTCATAAGCTCTTTGAAATTCATCTTTTTCTTCCTCTCATGCCCTAGTCACGAGACATGCATATAAATGCATGTACCCATCTTGACCCTGAACATCAGAGAACATCATTCTCTGTGTGTACAAATTTACCAAAGTTCATTCACACTGTCACACTCTGATATACAGCACTCGTGTTTACATGTTTCAAAAGTTCTATACAGTCAATACTGAACATGGCATGAAATTTCTTATTCACAATTCCAACTTCAATCAACATGATAGCATTCATAGCATTTTATTATTTAAATTTAATAATAAATAAAAGGAGATTAGGAGACAAAAACAAACAAACCAACCCCTAGTAAATCTCTCTTTCACAACTTCGGAAAATGTATCATACAAAAGAATAAAATACATACATACATGTACATGTATTATATATATATATATATTTTTTTGCACCTTAGCCAAAGAGTAAAGCAAGTTGTAATGACTGACCTCACCTTGAAAACAATGTCAGTTGCACAGCACTATGAAACCAAATAAGATGAATAGTAGCTGAACGAATCAACAACCGGAAAATGTATTAGCTTATCATCATCATCATCCTTGTGTATCTTGAGACAAAGTCAATCAAAACTGATGAACAGAGAGTACAAAGTACTGCATTACATGACAAGGTATGTAAATATCTTGACAAATTCATTCATGTTTCAGATAAAGATGTCAGTCGAAATGCAGATAAATAAATTTTACAATCCAAATTTTAATTAAATTTCCTTCCTCAATCTCACATTTCATCCACTCGATCACAAATACAAGCTGTAAGTAAAAAATAAATAAGTTCCTCTTTAATACATGTATACAGCACATTCACATCATGGAAACTTCACATGTAAGTGCATCCAGAAAGGGTCATAATTACGCACAAAACTATACAGTACAAGGTTATCATTCATTTGCATTGGTATATGAGCATATTGCTCTGTTTATATTTCAGTTAATTACAATTGTGTCCAAAAAAAAAATATGCTTGGGAACCACAGAATCCTGCGCATATATGTGTAGCCAATGATGACAGACACTGAAAGCTTTGGGAGAAAACAAAATATCCACCTTTCATAACACAAATGAAACTTAGAAAAATTTCTCTGGCACGAAAATGTATCAAAATCAAAAGAGAATACTTCCATTTCTCTTTGCACATATATACAAATCTACATACAAATCATCCATCAAATTTCTAAAAAAAAAAAAAATTTAAAGATTGAAGGCTCTTATTAAAATGCCCCACATTGTCATTATCAATTTATATCTTGTCAATAGAAACTATCAAAAGCTATGCCGGCTTCCTTCCTGTATCCCCTTTTATAAACAATCTAATGCTGGATAATGCCTTACTGAATTATGAGAAAGGCTTCACAGAGTTGCCAACTCTCACGATTTTTTTTGCGAGACTCCACACTCTCACGACGAGTAATCAATTCTCACGAATTTCCCATCCTCGGCGTGCTGGAATTTTTTGCCGATGTACACATTTCTTGGTCATCACCGCCGATGACTGAGTCAAAAAATCTGGTTTAATCAAGCGAGAGGCCAAAGTGTGTGCCAAACCTAGAAATTTGGCCTTCTGTATTGCATTACTTTGAAATTTTCGCTCCTGTGGTGCACGTTTTGGCCGAGACTTGGCTTACTTTTTCAAGCTGGCATATTGTGTCTTCTTCTGTCTTTCTTTGCAAAATGGCGGACAAGCAAGGGAGTAGAAAACGTGAGCTTGAGAAACCGAAAGCTAGTGGCAGCAAGTCTGTTAGAGCAAAGAAGCGTTAAGGTTTCTTTTAAACCAGCATACACACAGGAAATTGTGTGTGAGTAGTTTATACTGTGGTAACCATAATTGTTGAATAAAACGTTTTCTTGTTTTAACCAAATAAAGTAATGAAATTATCATTTTGGTCAGCGTCATTTTCTCCTGCATTAATGTCTCACTAAAAAATGGAGAATCTCACTAAAAAAAATCTGAAATCTCACACATTTTTTTCATTGGGGTTTGGCAATTCTGACTTCGTGTTTATTCTTCTATGTATATCTCACACTGGCAAAGTCACTAGTAAAATTTTATGTCAAAGGAGTAGGGAGGAGTACTGAAACTGAAAAAAATATGCAACCTAAATGTATCATAAAGAACATTAATTGCACAACCGATGACTATACTGAAATAACATTAAAGTGAGAAAAAGAATGTGAAATAAAATACTAATGCCCAATGATCAACATCAGGTTCAATGTTCAATTACCAGAATAACAATCTTGAGCAGTCAGAAAAAGGGATATTTGTCATCTGATGATAAAGCTGTAACTTTATAACTATCAGTCTGGTGAAGCTGGGAAAAACGACAGCATTTTTCATAACAATTACACATACAGTTTATTTGACCTGGTACATGTTTGACTCTGTTTCTTTATCAGATATTGCAGGATGTTCTCAGATGATTAAGGAAACAGCCAAACAATGGATATTACATATAGTCTATTTCTTTTAACATCAGTGGGAAAAAATTCAGCACAGTAAATTTCATGGTTCATGCCGATAGAACAAAAACAAATTGTCTCAATTCACAGTTGTCAATATTTCAAGTCAATTTTACCAACTCCACAGAAGATCAGAGTGACATTAAAAAAGGAACTACGGGCTCTGGGCATTTTTATCAAATTTTGTATATAAAATCAGCCACCTCTGTACTGATAATAAATTATGATGAATTCACAATCAGAACACGGTTTAAGACAAGGCTCAATTTTCCTGGCTAAATATTTCAAAAAATCTCAAATTTTGCAGCATGTAAGTAAGTATAACTGTACTGTTCCTGAGAATCTACATTGTATTTGGAAAGAATTTTATTACACATTGTAAACTGGCATTGAACATCATCAATCTTGTAACAGATATCAATGAAATGATCATCTAGAATCTAACCAAAAAAAAAAAAAAAACCAGTAACAAAAAGTCTACATCATGACAGATATGCTACACAACATTTTGCGATGATAGGATGAAAGAATTTACAATGGAACTAGACATGACAGATGATGAACACATTATAGAGTAAAACATAAATTAAAAAAGGTTTTTGTTTACACTTTTGAGTTTTCTTTTCATACAGCATGGCAAATAAATGTTGAACAAATTATCCAATTATACAAATATCTAGTCAGTTTAAACCACAGCAGTGAACAAATAATGGCAGAAAGTAAATTGCAGAGCTGGGAGAGAAATACCAATCTCTTAAATTTTATTGCCAAAGAAGAATATCATGAGATAAAGATAAAGCCATTCCTCGAGCATCTGGGAGTAAGATATTTATAATGCGCTGCTAAATTTGCTCTTGATACAGCAGCCAGTAGTCTTTTCAAAGGAATTGTAATATTTCAGTATTTTAATCTATGACTGTAAAGAAACAGTGAAAGAAATAATGTTCTATTTCCCTAAAATATCAAATAAGAAAAATCCTGATTTGAAATTTGAAAGCCAAAAAATATGTTCTAAAAAGTTTGCCTTAAATAGTTTGCTCCATAATTCAATCCTATAACTGCTGTTCAAAAAAAAAAAAAAAAAACTCCAGAAATCCACAGATGTTTCTCGGCTGGACAAGGAATTATTCTCCTTATTCAACTCAGGGTCCCAACATTTTGAAATTTTGTTTACTACAATTCTTTGTGATTCTGATGTGCGGAAATACTAACCACCCAGATCTGCATATTCCATTACACTTTTATTTTTCAAAACTCTCCACACTTTGTGACAAAAGATCATAATCCTTTATCCACTGTTTACACCATTACAACGCTTAAAGAGATAATAAAATTTTTCTTTGCATCTTGAACCATACAAATTCACAGCCTGACAAAAGATAAATAAGATAAATTAAAAACCACCCGTGGGAGGGGAGAGAGAGTGAAAAAAAATCAATTTAAAAAAGAGTTGAATGTGATGATGTAAGCAAGGGACAAAGGATCTGTCACGCTCTCCTTTACAATAATGCTAGAAATAATGCCATACAATCACTGACTTGCAGAAACACACAGCCACACATTCTTGTTTAGTATCTGGTCACACTGCAAAATTTTTGCATTCCCAAAGTCAGTATGTTAAATATATACATTTTAGCAAATAGCTAGTGCAATATAATTGAGCAGTTTCTCACAAGTTTCAGAAATTCCCATAAGAAACTGCAAATCTGACCTGGCCAATCAGATACTCTATGTGATCTGTTTAAAACAAACAGTACTCATCCTCCACTTGATTTTTGTATGAAACAGGATAGATGTATTCTACAGAAGAAATGACATTGTTATGTTCTTACTATTTGTAAACTGATATTCTGGAAAAACAAAGTCGTCTACTTAGAGTAAGAGCTTAGCTAATGATTTTCTCTGCACTAAAGAAGCAACAATAACTAAGATTTTCTTCTTGGGAATAACACTATACTTGTGTGGAAACTGTCAGCTCTCAGCACTGCGATACAGTATTGTAACATGGCAATATATTACAGTATAAGTTATAACCTAAGCCCTGTACAGTGAAGAATGATGAAATATCATGATGAATGAGATTTGTAACAATTAACAGTCCAGATGAAGGAATACCATAAGTGCCTAACAAAGCCCTTGGTCATGACTTGGCTTGCAGAAAGAATTTCTGAAACAGTAAAGAAGAAAAGACCATCATTTATAATAAATTTACTGTTTTTTTTTTTTTTGAAAGGAATGATCAGTGCATGAAGATCAGGCATGCATTTTCTTTTGGATATTTTAATTGTCTTTTTAACAAACATGTGCCTAGCATTTTATTTATTATAGGAATAGAAATAGTTTATTTGTCCACAAGGAACACATTATAAAAATTTAAGAGTAAAATTGAAAATTACAGCTATAAATTGAACTCCACTATTCACATACATTACAAATGATTTTTTTTTTTTTAAATCAAAATTATCAGTA
Organism: Peronia verruculata; assembly: GCA_038406235.1. NCBI lineage: Eukaryota > Metazoa > Mollusca > Gastropoda > Systellommatophora > Onchidiidae > Peronia > Peronia verruculata. The sequence continues at coordinate 2,858 of JBCAUA010703964.1, read as the reverse complement.
AAATTTTTGAATTCTGCAAAATACCACTTTTACAAAGAAAAACAGAATCAATGAATGTCAATATGATTTTGCAAGAAAGTGAAACACTGACACATTCATTACCTTTAGCCATGATCTGAAAGATTTTATATTTGTCTGCATATTTGAAATGTAGCACTGTGGAGAACAGAATTGAAAACATGAGTTAAAAAAGGTTACTGCAAGTAAACTGTCATATATTACTTTCTTGCCCAAAATATTTTTGACTAGTTTTACTATATCATAATAAAAAAAATTGTTGTCTCAGAGGTAATCTTATTATTATAATGCACAATATAGCATGAGGGACGGAGGTAGGACATTTAAAAAATTAGATTCCAACATAAACAACAAAAACTTTAAAGGCTTGAAGAAAAGGCATATTTCAGATTAAGTACTGCATGAAATGACACAAATAATTTAGGTCAGTATTCCATATGGCTTTCATAACCCACTATCTGAAATCATGGTTAAACAAACAAACAAAACTGTCACTAAATATATAAGGCAAAACAGTTTTTGCAGATATCAGATCTTTTTATAAAAACAAGATCAAACTCACCTCTGCATTTTCTTGACTTATTCCTCTTGATGGGAAAAAATCAGTTCTCAGAAAAACTATAAGTTCTTGACCCTGAAATATAAAAAATACTCGTGCAAGTCCAATTTGGGTAACTTACACATTTCAAAGCTAAAATTAATATCACTTTACACTTGAAAAATGAAGGAAACCTATACATTACATTTCACAACTATAACTAATACTTTACAAAGCAAAGAATTTCCAAACTGCAAAACACAATAAAAGTTGACAGTTTTTTTTTTTACTTTATTGCTTTTAATGTAATTTTTTTTTCATAATCTACACTTCTAACGTTAAGTCTTGATTATATCTGAGAATATTTAATTGTTAATTTTTCTCCTATTTCAATATTCTTTTTTCTAAATTCCAGTATGACTAAACTTCATCGATTCACAGAATTAAGACCATAGGCACCAAGAAACCATACAAAAACTTACTCTGCGCTGGTATATCTCCTGCATGCATGATGCGCATTCCCCAAGTACCTGTGTATATGGAGAAGATTTTAGCTAAGTTACTTTGGTGGTACGGAATACTGCTCATTTACTATCATCAGTCATATCCTAGCATCAACTTGTGCCACTATTATATCCTCATATAAAAAACAGTCCAACATTTTCTCACGTAAAATTAATAAAAACTGTTCTAAGATATCCATTCTATGGTGCCTGAAAATCTTAAAGATGTCGTGAACAACAAGCCAAATGCCATCTGCCAACATGTCAACAAAGTTTTCTTATTTAACAAAGCAGTGGCTTCAATTGTGGCTGGGGAGCTACGATTTTCAATAATTTCTGAAGCAAGTACTGAACAACAACAACAAAAATTATATTTATCACCTAATGAGAGCCAATCAACACAACCTCAGGGCAAGGTGCAAAAGGCCAGACTGAGAATGTCACTGCTAAAGACGAATACCTGAATTTTCCCCACTGAATTTGAAGTTCCCACTGCCCTTTCTAAAATTCAGTCATTTACATACATATATTCTGTAACAGTAACAAATTACACATTTATCTCCATGTATTGTTTACATTATTTTCAGGCTTACTACTTCGCTCATTAGGAAATGAATGTTGCCAATTTCGTGAGGTGGATTCTTAAAGTTTACCTTCATATTCAAGGAAGGGGTACAGTTTTGCACAACTCAAAAGATGTGACTTTCCATTTTGTGATGATACAGAAAAGCCAAAAGTATAAGAAATGCTTCTAATGAGGCTAGTGAAACAGGCATGAATATATTAGAGGCCTTATGATAAATTTCTCATCCTTCACTAGCTCTTGTAAAGACTTGCAGCTGTTCTCCTTGACCACACATTCAGAATTTGTGACAAGAAAATTTATACACACCCTTCAAAATTCTGACAGATGAACATATTTCCAAGATGAAACAGAACTGTTCAGCAAAGACTGAAAATTAGTATGAAAATAAAATTTCTTTGATGTGTGGCTTATTTGTTTCTAAAACTGAAAGCAAACAGAATATTTTCTAAAACATTGTTTTTGAGATCAAATTTATCATGAATCTCAAGTAAGATTTAAGCAAAACCATCAAATTTGTAATCCATCAAACCATCTTGCTACTGTTTTATCTCATCATAAAATCTGACATAAAGAAATGGACATTTACCAAGGTGGTTTGTCCATCTGTGAGGTCAAAGGATGGTTTCAGGGGAGCCATGAAGCAGGCTGGAATAATTTCTTTGTAAATAAACTCAGGGAAGCCTGGAAGTACATCACCACCACCTGAAGAAAAAATAAAATGCAAGGCTTATACACAATGAATATCAGAAACACTCTACATTTCTGACATTTCAAAATAGTCCTTCAACTGGTTTGGTTTGATACCAGTTCTCATGTACCGAACCAGTAGTCTATTCTGTTACATGCAAATGAAGGAAAGGAGGAAAAAAATCATATCAATAGCAACATTAACTTACTGTAACATACACGTAGCAAAATTCAACAAAAAAAAAAGTCATTCATAATTATTAACATTATCACTATTTTACAAAAAAAAATATCTTAAAATTAAGATGACTGTCCACGAGCAACTAATCAAACACATCAAAAAAGTGGATAAACAATATGAAGAATTTTGAATTGAGTCAATAAAATAAACTAATATCTCTAGCCAAATTTTCGAGCCTGCTTGGCTCTTCGTTGGGGCAATGATTAACATTATCATTATTTTATAAAATTACAATATAACTGTCAGACCGGTAACTAATAAAATAATTTAAGAAAAACAAATAAC
>JBCAUA010703854.1:0-15346 GCA_038406235.1 Peronia verruculata | reverse complement strand
TATATTTTACCATTTTTCACAGACAATGGTCAATGTCAGTTTATCATTTTTATCTATATCCCCCGTTCATAGAACGGGAGACCTTGCTAGTATAATATATTATCAGATGTTTCCCATCTTTATCAGCAATAACAGTAATCAATCAGCACAATCAATATTCTTCATGAGCACCAACAACAACACAAATAATGATGACTGTAAACAATAAATACAATGTTTATTTCCATATGGCATACAAAACATCCTGTTAATCACACAGTTTTTCTTTTTGTTTTTAAAATTACAACATAGCAAAGAAAACAAGAAATGAATAGAGAATAAGCAAACAGGATGAGCAATGTTATAGCAACATATATCTATGATTCATTCTTTGAAAACAAAAATTAATACATGTAGTGCACAAAATTTTAGCAAATTGCAAGCTGTCAGTTAACAAGTGTGAGTATGATTAATCAGGGATGTCAATCCTTCTACGTGAAAAAGTAGGAAAGGTTCCTGGGCATATTCTTTAGCAACACATAAAACTGAAGTACGTTAATGATAACTAGTACCAGATTTGGGGCCAACAGAGAAATTACTGACAGATAAAAAGTAGGAAATCCTATTGAAGTAGGAAATTTGACATCCCTGATAAATAAAATTATCTAAATTTACGGTTCTGAACCATCTACGACTGTGCAGAAGAAAATGAAAGAGCACAAACAAACAAACAAACAAAAGGAGGGGGGGTGGGAGGGAGGGGGGGATTCTATTTCACTATAAGCATAAATGTGGTGTTAGATGGCAAAGAGTTTTCATTATGGAACAGCTCCAGCATATATATGAAGGCCTTACTGAGCAAATATTCTGACAACAGTCAAATCACAGCAAGTTACTTGCAGGCGTTTTTCAAATGTTGACTGTCATTGCTTTTCTATATCTCAAAAGTTCCTCCAGGTGCCTAAATATTTCACAGTCAATCAAAACTGAGTCGTATTTCGATCTCGCATCACACTAAGGTATTGCTATCACGAAAAATCTTATTTCATACACTTTGATGTGGTGAAAAAGGTTTTAAGCTTGCCTGTCTGTAGTCAGATATATTGCAAATTAAAGAGAGAGAGGAGGATCGTGCAACACCGCTACAATCTGGAGAAAAAATGGCAAAAAGTCAACAATTTAGCACAGAAATCTATATATATTCATCTCACACCATCCTGATGTTTAATATTTTCTAGTTCAGGGATGTCTGTTATCTTAATTTCTGCAATTAAAAAACATCAATATCAGACTTTTTTTCACCACCTTTAACCCTCAAATTGTCTCTTTAACAGTCCAATGTCATACAATTCAATCTGAGTGGTTGTAAGACAATTACATATCCTAAAGTGGACAATAATGTGTGAGAAATGAAATTACATGTATAAACTGGCTAATTTCTTCCCTTAGAACTGCCCTGAAAGCTTAACTTAGATGCAATATATTTCACATCCTTACAGAAATCTGTGAACAGCTAAATTCAAAATATATGTTCAACAAAATTCCTCATGCACCTGATTATTTAGGAACAGTCATACATGAATTTCAAAAATTGAACTTTCCCTAATGATAGAAAAACAAATCATTGATTTGTTGTAGGGAAACAAGACAGAAGTAGCATATGAATATTAAAACTGTTAGAACTAAAAATTTTGCTTTCAGAGTCTTAATAAACTGTCTGAATATAACCATTATTTTGCTAATTTATCAAATATTCGCAGGTATAAATATCCCATTGCGCTGAATCTCAAATGTAATAAGACAAAGAAAGTAAGAAATAACAGGGCAATAACAAGTGAAAACTCACAGAACTAATGCCTTACAAGATATTGTAAAGTCTGAACTTGAAATAAAGCATACAAAGAGTATTTGTTACATGGTGACCGGAATTCAGAGTGCACACTAAGAAAGACCATATTGCTGGCAAATGAAAATCCTCACAAAAACACAATGTACAAAAATTTGACAAACAGAAAAACAAGGCCTTTTATTTTTTTTTAAGATCAAATGCCATGTACATGATCTCACCATAAGGAAAAGATCGCTATTGCTAAGCTTGTTCCACCAAATATTCAGAAATCCACTTGCTTTGACATGAGGGTCAACAGAGTCATATGTATTCAATGAACACATGCGATATAAAAATGATATACAAAAAGTTTCTGATTCCAAATATAAAATCATTCTATTATAATAAAATATACTGGGTCAATAAATCTCCTGTGCTCAAAGGAATTATAAATATTTATTTCCAATGCCCATAAATAATAATGGGTACAAGTAAAAATTTATTTCAAATATGACTAAAATGGAAAGATTTACTTCAAAACAAGAAGGTTACTATAAAAGCTCACCGGTACTGACATAGCGGAAAGTTTAATTAGTATGTATGGATTAATGAACATACTTCCAATATCACACATTTAGTTTAAAAGCACAACATCTTGTCCGTCTACCACAAAATTCACCGTGAATCATTTTCAGTAACTTATTACTTTGAGCTTTGGTAATTTTATATACGTTTCATTTGGAAACACAGCCATTAGCCTACTATATTCCAAAACAGACAGACCCTCCTGCTGGCGGCATCTCATCACCAAAGCTGCCACCACGGTAGAAGAGCGAGGGTCCTCTCAAGCAGAGAAGAAACGGGAAGCACGCAAGACAAGAACCACCAGCACCAACAGCACAGCCCCTACCCACTTCTGTCCCACCTGTGGGAGGGGCTTCCTCGCCTGGATTGGCTTGACCAGCCACCTCTGGACCAATCGAGTCAGCCCTAACTAGATCGATACTGTGGTCATCTTCAACAACAAAGGACGAACCACAACAACATATTCCAAAATACTGGAACAGCCTGTTTATCCACTAATGTGACTATGAATCTCAGAAAAAAAATAACAGTTGCTTGCTTCGAGTTTGTTATGATAGTTCCATATTGAAAAGGTACAAGGTGTATTGCACAATCTGCTAGCAATAATTACATTCTTCAATGGAAATGTAAAATGTATGTCTGTAATCATGATTATCATCATCATTTTATAAAAAATATTTTAAAAATATACGATACCTGTCTACTGACAACTAGTCAAATACACCTAGAAGAAGCCAATAAGAATATAAAAACTTGATATAGTAGAACCTAAATAAGTTATCACTAACCATCATCATCATCGTCTTTCCTCAAGTACATAAGACCATGGGGCAAGACTTTTCATTTGACCCCATTTTTAGACAATGTTAGCATTCTATTCCACAAGAAACATCATTATCCAAGCAATCCCTCTGGGAAATGTGTGGCCTCATACTTGTCCTGCTCTCTTGGGGATTCCATCCAAGGCTGTGTCTTTATAATGAAGCTTAGTACATTTTTTTTTTTTTTAAAATTCCTTCAGCATCTTTGGAAAAAAAGGCTTAGAGATGGTGACATTTCTTTACTACATTTTAAATCCCTCTTATTTTAGCTTACATTTAATATGAACAGTTGTTCTTTCAGAAATGCTAAAAATATTGTAGTATTGCAAACAATGATAAAAAATACAGTGAAATACATGGAATTCAATCAATTTATGTCATCGATGCTTTGAATTTTTAAAAGCCACCACAAACCGGTGACAGTTACTGTTTTCCCTTCTTGCAACAAAAAAATCCAAAAAATCTGGCATACTACCTTTTCACTTCACAGTCATATTTTTTGTGATACTTCATTTTCTGGCCACAAAAACTGGTCAATTTATGAAGGAAACAGCAGCCAGACAAATATTATAACACTAAGCTATAGGAGTCACATCTAATTTTTTTCAAATTCAATCTGCTGCTCAAAAGAAATATAAACTCTCTAAAGAATTTTCAATATTGACAGTCCTGATTGAAGAAAAAAAATTGAGGTATAAAATGAGATGCCACATGATGAAATCAGGCTCTCATCAAATTTTGAGCACATGGAGTTATTGGTATCATTGTAAAGGTTATTCATTTCCCTTTCAGAGTGTGAAAAAATGATTGTTTTGCCTTAAGTAGAAGTTGAGATATTGGCAATTAAAAATAATGAGGTGACCTTTCGCGGCAGCTGAATCCTGTGAGAAAATGGCCGATCATTTATGTAAATCCTTTTTTATTCCTGTTAAACCATGCCACTAAATTATAGTTTTTGGGCTTTTACTCCACCTATTTCAGTAGACTGAACTTTCAAATACATTTGTAGATTGATATAGAAGGGTTTCGTGAAGAAAACAAATTATGTTAAAAATTCATTCATTGTTGAAAAACATGTCATGTCTCAGTTTGACGAGTGCCTGATTTCTTTGTGTCGCATCTCAAATAAACAATAATCATGTAGCATTTTATAACACAAAGAATTTTTTAAAAAAAGGAAATAATTATAAAACATCTGCAATGCTAATTAATATCACAGAGTTCGCATAAATCATGGATATTTGATTTAGTACAGAACAAACACATGGATCCTATGCCTTGATCCTATACAGAATGAAATGAAATGAAGGGTCACACTAGCCACTGAAACGAGTCAGATGGCGAATTTTGCCATTCAGAGTTTGTAGGGAATGCATGTATCTAAGTTCCCTGAAAAAAATTATTTAGTTACAACTCTTCCCTGCCGGAGACTTTCATGTTCAATGCTAGCTCTTGTGATCCCATGTTCAGTACAGTCCGTTTCAGACAGCCAATGCATTTCATCCAGTCAGACAAGAGTTATCCCTGTTTCAAGCCAAAGCAGAACAGATATACAAGGATTATCTATCTTGATCATATAGAGAACAAGCTTACATTAATTACCTATCATGATTCTACTGAGAATAGACACACGGTGAAATTTAATGAGCATAATAAGAGTTCACTGTCTCTCAAGATATATCTGTCACTGTGATTGTGTATCGCTTTATTTTAAGGCATTGCCTTGAATCAAAATCTGACTGAACAGATTTGTAGATCAGAAAGTACAAATAATAAGAAAGAAATTACTCTTCCAATGAACAACATTTACCGAATCAAATCTGTTGCGTCAACCAAACTGATGAACATAAAGGGGAAAAAAAAAAAAAAAAAGGCTTCTTGATTTAGAATCTTACTGGACCGGACTCACAAAATGCAGCTAAAAACCCTCGAACGAAAAGTATTCAAGTTCACTATGACAGAATTTTACTGAATGAGAGATTTTCTTTTTTTTTTTTCCTGGGGTCTAATGCTATTCTAGTTACTCCATTTTTACATCTAAACAACTGCATGATGTTTGGATGCTTACACCTCAAAGTTTGAATACCAATCCTCACTGACTTTTTTCTCTTCTTTTTTTTTTTAATTTCATTTCCTTGCTTTCAACTTGGCTCAAAAATGTTAAATGTAACTATGATACTTTTCATTCTTGGGGTTTCAGTTTGTGTTTCTAACATAAGCATTTAACAACAGATTTAAAAATTCTGAAGATAGAAACAACATTCTGTTAAAAGCACAACAGCAAACTAAATAAAATCAATGCACAAGAGAAAAAAAAAAAAGGGGGGCTATCCTTGCAAATTAAACAAATTAATCGGTCCAACAAAAGATACTGTGAACTTCTATAAATCGTAATGTTCTTTGAAAAACACAACAATCTCAAAGAATACCAAACAAGGAAGAAAAAAAAACACACAAAAGAAAAAGAAGTAGTACGTGGGTGTCAAAGGAAAAGCATGGTGTGGTGAAAGTATTCAAATTAAAGGTAATGCACAGGCAAAAAATAAAACTAAAAAAATCCAAACTGTGGTATTTCAACACAAATGCAAAACAAGTAAGATGTCAACCAAAGCATAAAAATTGTGGATGGAAATGCAACAGCCTTCAACTCTTGACAAACCTACAATTCATAACTTTACCAAGACAGTCGGAAAGCAAAGATAACTGTGCCATCAATGATGTGGAAAACAAAATGTATACTGACAACAAAGCAAACAAATGTATGCATAATCATGTAATGAATATAGATCTAGTATGTATCGACTAGATCTTTCACAAAAAAAAAAAAAAAAAATTTCACACATATAATGGTAGGTCTGAAATGAGAGCAACATTTCTCATACTGGCACATATGTGGCATATCAATTTCCACATACACAAACATATGTGTGAGTGAATGCATATTAGACAGCTTTTCAAAGCTGGACACGAAGCCAGTATGGGAAGATTTGTCATTAGTTCTTTCACAATAAAAAATTATTAAGAAAACACAAAAATTAAGAGGGCTGTGCAAAAGACTCTTTCAACAATTCCAGCTCTGTCAAAACATATGCTGAATCAATGATCCTTACGCTCTGTATTTTCTAATCTCTCAAAGATAGAGACTTCTGTGTTGCTTACTTCTTTCTTTCTGACATATTGTCACACATCTCACAAAGGGGCGTATCATCCCACACGACACCTCTACGTGAGATCAAAAATAAATTTGAGAAGTAATCATTGCGTTCATTCGCACAAAAGGCCACAAATCAGTCTGTGAGAATAAGACAGAACTATCAACATGCTGTTTTGTGAGATGAGAATAAAATTCTCACTTTCCTTATACAGAAGATGGTCTCAGGTTAGAAAAAAAAGGAAGAAATTCTACATCTGTCCTTTAGTGAGATGGGTGATGAAATCTATGTACTATATACCTACTTGGGACCTTAAATAAGCTCACGGACAAATTCCTGAATTTTTACGCTATCTATGACTGAGTGACAAATAAAAATGTCTATGCTTTTTTATACCTTTAAAATGTTTTATACATATCACATCTATGCCAGAATTTTACATATATTCTTATAATCTGATATCCACAATATGTCTGCAAACATAACTTTACAGACAAGGAACATCAACCTGTAACTAAATTTATTGACAAACAAAGTTAATGACAACCTAAAGAAGGAGGTGACATTGAAACTAAATAAGTTGACCTTACTGCCCAAATTGATTTTTTATCTGGGCAACAAAGGAAAAAGAAACCTATGTCTTGCAACCAGGGCAAATGAGTCAGAAGTCACACTGGGTAATAAAGATCTACAGCTATTTTTGAGCATTTTTAACTACTCTCCGACTAAGATGATAAATTTTTTTTTGTTTTCACAAAATGACAATTTTATCGTTTTTAATCTGAAAAAAAAAAAAGAAATATTTTGGTATCATAGTCGGAAAATAGTGACAATGGTAAAAAGCGGCTGTGACTTGAGCTCATCCGGCACGACTTCCGACTCATCTGGTGCAACTTCCGACTCATTTGCCCTAGGCACAAGACATATGTTTCTATTTTAACTGGAAAAATTTATCACCATTTTGAATGAAAAATGATGGCAAAGTCTACTCCTTTACATGTTTGCACATGTGTCCTTATCTACCAATCTTTGACGTTGTCCTGTAGTTCCCAAATCATGTTCATCTTGCAAATTATTTATGTTCGTAATCTATCTGACATTCAAATCTCTGTCAGCAAATTCAGTCAATTTTAATTTGCATGTAAAATTCTTACTAAGAAATCATACAGATTTTAGAGAGAAAGAAAATACGTTTTTGAAAAATATAACAACTACCGATAAATTATCTAAAATTGTTCTGGTAACCATGTCACAATGTTCATAAAGAATCTCTATAATAATGCTGTATATAAGAGGCAGTCACTCTTTTCAAAAGATGATAATTATGCCTGAGCATCAATAAGATGGGCTCAATAACAGGTAATGCTTCGGCAGAAATGATACACTTTAAATATATTGCAGAAGAGGGTTTTAGTGATGTCAAATGATATTGCCACAGGTTGTGCACTTCCAACATATACTGAAATAAGAATGAAAGATCATGTCAAGCATTTCTGTTGTATGTTTATTCTTGCCACTGGTTCCTATTACAAGTTTCTGTAACACTTCTCTGTGGTCCTTTTGATTAAATCAATAACAGCGTTGAGAAGTAAATAAAACCGAGCTGGAATCAATATAGATGAGCTATGTTCACACTATGAGGTACCAAAGGAAATAAGTACAAACTCCAGCAAATACAGCAGAACTCTGATATTACAAAATCATTGTGAAATTTCGGTAATAAAGAAAAGAATATGCAGTCCTGTTTTATTTCTTCATTCTTTCCTGTAATAAAGTCTCAGAATTTACGAAATGCCAATCCTCCCAATCTTGTTTATAAAGAAATAATTTTCCCAGAAGTGACAAATGAAACCACATGGCGGCATGCCGAACATGGTAAAACTGCCCGCGCCACCAGCTGTTTGTTTGTTCATCCACTCCTAACAGTGCCCATCGGCTCTGATTATACGCTGATGGTTAAAGGCAAGACAATGTTTGTGTGCTACTTATGCAATAGGCTAGGCTCAGGTAGAAAAAACTCGGGGCGGGCGGTGTTTCTTTGTCCACGCAGGTGAAAGTAAAGCGGTTTGGGCAGGGTGTGCTGAGTAGAGGGAGGGGATGACGAGGAGTAATCTTTACAGTGTTAAGGAATGTTCTGCAATATCGTATATCTAACCCGCCCAGACAATGGTCTAAACCACCTTTATTACTTAAAACTACACACTGCAGCACAATACTATAGCTTTCAGCGCAGAGTAAAACATCGTTTAGTAGCCTACTAGTTTTAATATTTGTTATTGTTAGACATTTTTCTGTGCAAAGGCATGCACAGACTTTGTAAGGGGGACACTTATCAGGGGAAATAACCAAAAGTAACGATGAGTCAATATATGGGTCATCCCCGTTGTTTAATGGTCTCTGTTGAATATTAAGAAATTCTGATATTAAGAAATAAAAACCCTGGTCTCTTCGATTTCTTAATATCCGAGTTCCACTGTATTGGATCAGAAATATGAAGCCACTACCGGATGTAGATTCCTACATACATATAATAATTATTCCTCATTTGCCCATCATTCACGCACTGTCAAACCCAAAAGCTATTTCATAAAAAATCATACATAGTCAGTTCTCAGTGCTGTACACCCACTGAAAATAAAACGAAGTCCAATTTAGTTTTGTTTCTTGAAGTGGCCATTCTTTGTTCCATTGGCCACACCGTTCTCTGTACCGTTCACGACACCATTCTTTTTGTTCCGTTCTTTTTCCTTGGCCAGAATTTGGTCCAAAGGACCATAACCTTCGAAAGAACTAGGATTGCGGAAGGAGCCGCCTATTCTGTCCCACAGCGTGAAAAATTGGCCATAGTTGTAGTTGTAGTAGACATGATGATCTGTGTGGTGGGCACTGCCGTTGACGAATGGTTTCAAAGTTTCTGGAACCCGATAATCCCCATCATGAATGGACACCGTCCAGAAATTGACAAACACGAAGAGACCCAGATATGTGACCTGAGAACACAGGATGATAGTGATAATGCTACTCTATTGATACCAATCAATCTGTATAACTGGAACCATGTAAGAAATTATACTTATTATAAACATGGGAGTTCTCATGATATTGTAAATGGCACTACTGGACGGCTATGGCCTTAATGTAATATCTGAATGATGGCATAAATATACTGAATCTAACTCTGTTTCCAATGCACGCTGAAATATCAACATGTAAGGTCAGTTTAACAACACATGTCAAATATAGGTATAATATATATATATATATAGCCTAACTATTGTTTGATCTAGCAATATATTCAAATATTGAACCTTGCTTTAGGTGATGAACTATCAAAACTCCTTTCATCAGAAATTGATTGGGTTTGGAAATCCAACATAACTATGGTCCACTGTCGGTTAAATGAAAAATTTGATAATTTGCACATATCTATGAAATACTGAGAATCAAATAAACTGTGTAAATGATATGTATCCCAGCTAGTACACATTTAACTTCTCTCCTTAATTCTTGGGTTCTTTTCACGATTCATGCTAGTACAAACTCTAACCTTGTGAAGTGGGAAGAGAAATGGATAGACATGATAAGGTACACTCTGCAGGAAACCATCCAAGGGATGGAAGGCATGGCTGGCAAAGGGAGTCGGGACCTGGAAATGAAAATACAAATGTTAGGAATTTGCCCACTTTAGAAATGTCAAACATATGAACTTTATTATATGGTTTAAAAAGGAGTCAATCCATTGACATTGTGCCATTGAAAATATTATAAACCCAAATAGATTAAATCTAATGGAATGAAACTATATCATCTTCTGGCCTAGAAATGTTTTCAAATGAATAATGAAATTATTACATACCAAATCTATGTCAATCTGACACTGATAATGATAACAAATGACAACCACTCCAAACAACTGCAATAAATGCATTACTCAAACTAACCTTCCATTTGTGATGCAGCTTATGCAGATGTTTGTACACCAGCTTATGGTGCAGGAAACGGTGGATCCAGTAAATGCACATGTCCGTGAAGGCAATGAATGTAAACATGCTGATGAAACACCCAGCATAACCTAGACATAAAAACAGACAAACATTTATATCACATGAAGCATACTAATATATATCAAGCTGGGGCGATGTCCCTCGAGGCTGCCTTGCTCTAATGCTGTGACTGACATTTCTGTCTGCCTGTGATGTGAATGTGTCATAGATCTATATAAGGGGTTTCAGGGCAAAATGCAACATTCACATACGCCATTTTTGAAAATTTTTAGATAAGTGCCCCTCAGTACTGGGAATGGTGATATTACTAATTGGCGAGGACTTTCCTTTTCACCAAACGAGACTTATCCTTCCTGAAAGTTTTCAGAAAATTCTAGTAAAAATGATAATTACTAACTACTGGAGAGCAAACTCTCATTTTTCTCTAAACAGCGATTTGGTCTCATTTGGCCCTAAAACTCTTCATGTATACTGTATGTCATCAGCCATGAATCCCATTTCCCTTTGAGGACAGTCAAAGTCTATCTCATCTCATCTTAACCTTATAATTGTGGACATGTTCTGAATCTCCCACTACTGATATGCTGACACACTGCACTCCATTTGTCTACGAGTTGTTTGCATTCCCTGCAAGTATGCACTGTGAACTACATGTATTCATTTATTCCATGTATACATTCACTGATGTACATGACATCCCAAAAGGTGGTACCTAAATAATTATGACACGCAACTAGATTGTAAATAAGTCTATTGTCATTTTTTTTTTTATGTAGACTCGTTGTTGGTTGTCAATGGAAATTGTATTACATGAGCATTACATGAGTATTACATGCACTTTAATTTCTTGGGAAAAAAAAAAGGTAGATTTTCTGCTCTTTTTGTTACGAGACATTCATATATTTGAGGTAAGACACAATGAAATGATCACCATTGATCAAGAGGCCCCTGCCATGTGCAAAGCATGTACACAAATGAGTGAGCGAATGAAAATCTCTCAATTATGTGACCAATTCTAAAATACCTAATACTCACCTAGACGTGCATCACTAACATTGTCATACAGTTTGCTGTAACCTCTGACCTCCAGAAAGAACAAAGCCACTGTTGGAATACTCATGAATGGCACAGATATGACTGTGCACATTATTTCTTTCCTTATTTGATTCTGTCATGGGAGAGAAAAACAGAAAGAGTAAATTTAAACAAAGTGCATTTTGTAGATTGTAAATATGAGCTGTAAAAACATTTTAAGAAAAACACATTTTGTTTAACAAGAAAAATACTTTAAGCTTCATTATCAGGCTATCAAACTCAAAACGTGACTGTTTCACATTGTAAAGCCTCCATAATTCCTGTGTCATATTTTGTCTTTTTTTTTTTTGCATCTGGACAGGTTTTTCTTATTCATTTTTGCCCCCTTACCCCTGTGACTAACGAGCTGCCATAGAGTTGCTTCAGGGTCCTGGGAGGCCTAATACATGTATCTGTTTTCTTTCATCAAAAATAATAGTGTCTTAACCCCTGCTGTGACAGATAGTCTACTACCACACTCTAAAACAGCAGAAATGGGGCAAATCCTGCAGTCACAATTAGGCCACGGTTCTCATAACATTTTTGCTGATTTTTGGTGTAGTCAATATCTCTGGACAGTGGTCAGCCATTCCTGGCACTGAAGTTCACGTTATTGCTGACAGATATTAAATCCAACTGTTTTATGCACAATTTACCATTAGAAAGCAAAATATTTTTATATTGTTGAATATCGAGTCCTGACTGAGCCAGGATCTGTATGTTTGAGGTGCCCGTCATATCAAACATTGAATGGCCATCCTTTCAAGACTGGACATATCAACTTGTTTATTACCACTTTTATATTCACAAAAGAAAAAACTTAAGAGAAAAGAAAAGCTCCAAATCAAATTTTAAGAACGAAAACCCCACTTCAGGATTTCGTCGTCTTAAGCAAATGATTTGATATTCATAATCTGATATTTTTAAACTTTAACAATTTACCATTAAAATTGTATTAATTTTGTATTAATATGAAAATGCGACAGAATGTGAGAAATATTATATTGTAAGTTTACCTTTGGCAGCTAGTAACATCCATTATGTACCCAAATAATTTGTAATAGTGTCCATTTTGATCACTTGCCACAATGAAATAACAGCAGAACAAACAAATAAACAAAAATATATATAGGTCTATAGCGAAGATGACAAAAAAGACAATCATAAAAGTGTACAGCACAAATGATAAAACTGAATGAAAGAATACAGACTGAAGAGAATCAGGAGAAAAATGGAAAAAAAGGCAACGTCTATGGAACTTGCCATCTCACCTCTAAAATCTGCGGATGAGTTAAGAGTCTCTTGTCAAATATGAAATAGTAACTGAGCGTTGCCAGCACAAAGTACAGAACATATCCTCCAATATTGGCGATAAGCAACAGTGAAACAATCTGTCGCCATGGGTCATCTTCTTTCCATGTAGCTGGGTACACGTATGGTGTGAGTAAATGATGGTCGAGAACATTCAGAACCAGATCCATATTGAATTAATTTTTCAATCTAATAATCTCTGACAACTTCACAATTTTACAGCAATGAATGATATTGGTGATACTTGAGAATTCAAAAACGTCGATCCACAAGACTCAAATTTGCAGAACTTTATCACACTCAAGGCTATGTATTGTAACTGATTTCTGGGGAGAAAAAGAAAAAATGAGATTACTGAGCTTTGGTAAACAAAAATTAGTTTTAAAATCCTGCAATTGATTTAGCAAGTAACATCCAATAAATCTCTGTAAACTTATTGTTTTTATGCTGTCAGAAAAATCAGGTCATTAACTCCTTTGTCCCCTATATGATGCACCTGGTATTTCATGAACATGGGTAAATTGTGCTATCATGCCGTACCAAGTTAAAGTCAGAACGTAAAAACTGACTAGTAGACGTCTGAAATCACACCAAAATGTCTGAGAAATGACGCCATATATGCCTTCTTGATCTAAACTGACGAATATTATGATTCTGGGTTATGTGAATGAGCCACAGCTGAGCTCTGACATCGAGATCGACTAGTAACGATGATCAGCCTGGCCCCTTGTCCTCAACAGACATACATTTAAATCATAATCTAAGCCTACTTGACTATAGTAAAACGGGTAAGGGGAAAGCAGGAGGTCCTCCAGCAAGAAATCAAAATATATGCCATATACATCCAGTGTAAAGATATGTCCCTGAACAAGCTCAGTCCGCTGACGGAATATTTAGTTAATCAGACAAGCCAAAATCAGTGTTGTATTGGGGAAAAACAAAACCTGTCACAACACTGGTTAAATGTATTCTCTGACGTGTGAAAAAACATATACACAGCAACAGAATTCCTTTCTTCAGCAATACGCACACAGAACTTCAGGCCTGAGATTTAACGTTCACCAACTTGCCAATGGCCCCTAAAAATGGTGTCTGGCGAACTCGATTTACGGCACCACTCGCCCGGCTGGCGACCTAAAAATCACCGTCACTGGTAGAAATTTTGTTCAGTACGGTATATATCAATAAAAACAGAGAATAAAGTTGTTTTCTAAAAATAATCAGCAGAAACAGTGTTGTTACTGAAAGTAATTGTTTATTAGCAACAGTAAGACAATTTAAAATAGAACTGCATTTTCGATCAAAGGGTCTGGTAACCTGAAACATTTTCTGGCAATCTGAACTTCCCAGGTTAGGAGCCCGGCTGGCTGCTTAGCCTGGCTTGCTAAATCTCAGGCCTGCACTTATAGTAGGGCTTGTTTTCCCTGGGTTGTCTTTTCCTTTATTGTCCGTGAAACAGAACCTTTAATTACAAAGATAAATAAATTAATAGAAAGACTTCAAAATTCTAGTTTCAACAATACTATGTGCCAAAGCACAAGTAAAGCAATATAATAAGGGAAAACTCCACTTTGCTCAAACCTTCAGTTCTACCACTCAGTACCGTTGGCCTAGATTTCACAGTGATAATGTGCTATATTTGTCCAGATTCTGTCCAAGTTTCACTGTTTTGTCATCTGTGTAATGACAGAATAAATTACAAAAGTCTAATTGTTGTGTAATCGTGGTCAGATCAGGCCATAGCTTCCTTTGTTAGCCTTTGACCTCTAGGGGGAGAATCAGCTGAGCCTGTCACAATGCACAGAGGTATCAAATTAGGACATGAATTTTATCGTGTCAAAGCCCTAATCAGTGATTGGAGAGATGGGCTCCCACTTTCACTTTCTGTCCACTTTCTCTCTCTCTCTCTCTCTCTTCCTCTCTCTCAACTCTCTCTCTATTTCTGGTTCTCGAGCAGGAGGGGTCAGATTCGTACACTTAACTGACGGGACATATATAGCTCTGTGTTTGTTATGCTTTGCTAGACAAATAGCTCTGAGTATGGCCTTGTCTTTTGTCGCCTGATGTGAGCTGTATGCAAGCATGAAAAAAATACGTTCCTGTCTTTTTTTTTTTTTTTAATACATATGGGATGTCTTTGATGTTTTGTCATCTTTCTTTTTTTTTCTCTCTCTTTCTCTCTGTGCATTCTGTCTTTTTCTTTCTACATCTACATCTCTCTCTCTCTCTCTCTGTTTGATTCCACCTGCTAGCTCGGCCTGATTGCTATCCTATTTATGGTTTGAAACAGTCGTCATGTGACGGAGATCGATGACCCCCACAATCTTGCTTGAACAATCAGCCGTGTCACAGCCTTGCTCATAGCCTGAAGATGTCAGAGAGACATATATATATATAATAATGTATAGCTGACTATCGGACGTTATAGCCGATTCTTTGTATACCGGTACATTGTTACATGTCCTGACGTCTACTGGTCTGGGACAATTTGTCTATCCGTGGGCAACCCACCCACCCATCCATCCATCCATCCATCCATCCATCCATCTATCTATCTATCTATCTATCTATCTATCTATCTATCTATCTATC
>JBCAUA010703743.1:0-12870 GCA_038406235.1 Peronia verruculata | reverse complement strand
CCCCCCCCCCCCCCCCCCACACACACACACAGCACACACACTAAGATCGGTTCTTTGGAAAAAAAAAAGACCTTAATAATATCAATAATAATAGAGAGCATTTATATGGCATTAATCAACGTACTGTGTACAAGCTTCAAGCTCCTTAAAGTATTGTAACCGCAGCAAATCTGGTGTCTGACAAGGGAGACAGCCATTGCGTTCTCGGCTTCCTGAGAAGCATACAGGGCGGCTGCGTATTAGGCACTCTAGACCTTATCAGTCTGATAATAGCATCCACCACCTTTGGTCGGGTACCCGGGATGAGTCAGGAGATGTGTGCTAGTTTTGTTTGTTTGTTTTTTCAAGGAGTTAATGTCGAGGCCAGACAGGATTTAAACCCTGAACTTTTAGATCCCGAGTCTCAGGACCTAATCATTAGACTACCGACACTGTTAACTAGAGTGACCTCAACACTGTGTTCCCAGTGTTCACCAGTGGAGGTTATATTTTTCTAAAAATCTTCAACATAACCCATAAGGCTTATGGACTCGAAAACGTTTTTCAATCCTCTAACATAGTAACATTCAGGCGCCCACGTTTGCCATACACTATGCGCGCAGAGCACTATCGCTTTTACCTGGATTAGAGACATCTCCCACAAAAAGTCGTGGGTTCTCTTCTAGTCCTGACCATGGAT
Source organism: Peronia verruculata (assembly GCA_038406235.1). Classification (NCBI taxonomy): domain Eukaryota; kingdom Metazoa; phylum Mollusca; class Gastropoda; order Systellommatophora; family Onchidiidae; genus Peronia; species Peronia verruculata. The sequence goes on along the minus strand of JBCAUA010703743.1, from coordinate 12,191 downwards.
CTGCAACGAAACCCACAAAAGGCTTACGGACTCGAAAAATATTGAATATATCCAAATGAAGTTTGACACACAACATTGTTGCAGAAAGATCTGGAGCTGTGTTTCTACTTACATAAAGCCCAACAAAGCTTACTATGTATGACATACTTCTAAAAAGACCACAATAATTGAAAAGTAAACTCGCGAGAGTATGGCGCTTTCAAAATAATAAATACGTTTCCAACTAATATCGAGATGCCTACCCGTGCCATAGACATTGAGTTGTAGGCCAATATCGGGTTGTCTTTCTATTAACAGACAGTGGATTCTCTACTGCAGCTTCTAAACTTTGAAATGATACTCTTTGATCATAGAAATCGACCATTTCTAATGAAACTTGTGAACTTAAATTTTGCATATTCTGCTCATGCATCTGCTAGATTGTAGTGAATCTAATTTTTAATCTGACAAAGATGTTTGCGATAGCGAGTTTCGTTTTTTTTTTTTTTTGGGGGGGGGGGCTATAATATATCAATCTGAGATTCTTGTTCATCTCTATAAAAATATCACAAGGCATACATTATTAAAATGTCATTGTTGCTCTCTTCCACGTTCACTGGTGATGCAAAAAAATGTGCTCCAAATTCACGCCAAATGCCAAGTGGGCGGCACTGTTAAAAGTAAAAGCGTAGCCTGTCAAAATGTAATGACGTTCACATTGAATCTCGGGTTCTATGCGTAATTTGGATCTGTCTTACACAATGCTTTTATTTCACATTTTATTTTGTCTGGTGTACAGTTATAACTCATGGTTTCAATGCTACGGTTGTGTGAAAAAAATGTTACTCCGTACAAATACAGAAACAGTCAGTCATGCATTCTGTATTTAGTACAGATTAATTATTTAGCAACTGGTAACACAGCAGCCTAAAAAAGATAATCATTTGCTTACTCAGGAAAACGAAATGGTGGTGTACTTCTATTGCTGCAATTTGAACACACCCACACGCTCACCCACACACACACACCCACCCACACACACACCCACACACACACACACACACACACACACACACACATACACACACACACACGCACACACACACACACACACACACACGTAAAGATATATGTTCCCGAAATTCGCTGCCAGTAGTAGATGTATTGAAACGCAGTAATTGTGTGTAAGAAATCAAACACTATTACACTGAGAAAAACGACTTGTCCATCCTATTCAACCTACCACCAGTGTAAACGAGCTTCACTTTACTTGATTCATAAGATATTTACAATACTTGTAACTAGATCTTGCACATTATTTGTGGTTTGTGAATAATACGAACAGGATATTATCGTTCTGAATTAATAAAAACATCCAATTCGGACGTCACCATTCCCTAAGAATCAGAGTGTGTATCAGCATCATCGTTTTGTTCCCTGTGGGATACAACGACGATGCATATTACAAATCTAATGTCAGTGTAATGGTGTTGTGACGTTACTAACAGTTAGTACGGAAATTGCTTAGTAGTATACATTATTTTGCTTAAAATATTGTTTTTCCTGCTATTACTTTAAGTGTGTGTGGGGGGGGGCGGGGGAGGGGGGGTCCTGAAAATAAGGTTTTGGGACTAAAATATGAGAAAGGTTTTTTTTCCCCTATTTTTACACACTTTGAACTCTTCTCATAACAGAAAAATAATGAATAGGGCCAGAAACATTTGCTTTATGCCCCAAAACGGCACCAACACCACCCCGCTAAATAACTGTATAAAGAGATTATGAAACTTCAATTGCGATTTTCTTAATATGTATGATTTCTTCACTTTTTCCCGAAGATTTTTTTATTTCTTAATCAATTGCCTTCAAATTTGGAGTATTCATTCACCATAGCATGTGTTCTGATAAAATGCATCGTTATTTCTCAATTTCTTTTCCGTTTCTGAAGGGAAATTGGATATTTGCTGAAAAACTGCGAAAAATTTACTTCCGTCCATATACATATTTCAAAAATTTATAAAAAATATTCTGTGATATTTAAACAAAAACAAATGCATTCTGTCCTTTAGATAGGGTCATACTTATTATTCATGTGCAAAATTTCACACAATTCCATTCAATACTCAAGGAGCCTTAAGCTTTTGAAAATGCTAATTTTCAGAACACAAAATCCATTATGGCGGAGCTGTCATGGCAACCGGCTGCAAAGCAAAATTTTCTCTGCACTGTTCCTCTAATTTGAACATGCTGAAACTGAATTTGAAGCTTAAAAAATCCCTAGTCCAAGCATTCGAAAAATCACTCTCGGGACCCGCAACCCCCCCCCCCCGCCCCCCCCCTTAACACTTTACTTGCAAAAATTTAAACCAGCAAATTGTGTTAGATAGGTAGATATTATTGACTATGTAAATTATTACACCGATGTATAAACCATTAATTCTCATGTCTTGTAAGGTGGTTGATTAAAATGTCTTCTAATTGAAGTTTCTAGAAACTATTTACAGATTAGTAGTTTTTGAGTAGATCTATATTATCTTGGCAACCTAAGTGTAAATATCTCAATATCACATACTGGTAACAAATACATGGACCTCGAAAATGATTAATCAGTAGTTGAGAAAAAGGACGAACGAATGCAAGCCTATCGCGTCAAGGTGCAGTATGCTGTACTAAATACTCAGCCAGGCCATTGTCTCTCTACAAGTGCGCAAATAGATGTGCATGGTTTTCACAAAAGGTTGGTGAATGACAACAGGTTGCATTGTATTTCGTTGTATCGATCCAAATATTGGGTACACATAGGTCTGAGAAGATAAAACAAAGCGAAAACAACAAAAGCAAGACCGAAATTGAATAAGAGTAACTGGGGGAAAACACGCAGAATTCAGTTCTCATAAGTACAGACGTGCATCTCAAAACGTTAATCTATAACAACGGAGGAAAACAAAGAAACCTGAAAACACTGGTGTGAGTCAAAAGCAACTCTCTGAACGCAGAGAAATGGCCTTAAAGCAACTTAAATCTTATTTCTTTTTGCTCTACAAGCAATAGTAGAACACACGATTTTGTTTAAATAAAAAACAACAACAACACACACAAACAAAAAAAAAAAAAAAAACCCTAACGTTAGGCGTTTCCCTAGATCTTTAAATCATTAACATTGCTCACTTCCATTATTATTTTGGAGACCATCTGGAGTTGGTAGGCTCACAGCGAAGAGTTTAGAGATGCGACACTATGAAATCTGGCTGTCGTCACATTTTGCGCATAATATGGAGTTATTGGTATCAGTGAATGTGTTCATTTCCATTTCTCTGGGTGAAAATAATTTTTGTTCTAACTTAATTAAGTAGAAGTTGAGATATTGACAATTATAAACGGTGGGGATGACGTGTCATTGCTGCAGAATTTAGTGAGAAATGGCTTATCATTTTTGTTGATCTTTATAAATCCTTATTAAGTCATGCCACTAAATTACAATTTTTTGGCTTTTTTTTTTTTTCTGAATCTATTTCAGGAAATATATCTCTGAAATACATTTGAGATTGATAAAGAAGGATTCTGCGAAGAGAGAGAAAAAAAAAAAAAAAAAGAATACGTTAAAAATTCATTAAGTGTTGGAAAAAAACAACAACAATAACAACAAAAAAAGAAACAAACAAAAGCAATTTCTGTGGTTGCCTTAGTTTGACGAGCGTCTGACGTCATCATGTCACGTCTCATATTTCCTACTCGCCGCACCAGGATCAAACCAAGAAGGGAGGCCTAAGCAAGGCCAAGGTCACGGATCGATGGGATTTCCCAAGATATTAGTGAACTCTATTGGCATAACACCTCAAAGAAAATGTTTAAAATCGGGACAAGACTAACTGAATACCTGGCAAGGCATGTATGTTGCCTGTTTGTTGGAAAGATTGAGTTGGGGTAAGCCTTTGGTTAATGGTGCAGCCACTTAGTGACGGCCGAAATATATCAAAATATGTGCGGCACAGATCGTTCATGTCTAAGTATTGTAGGCAATAGCAAACAATAAGTTTCAGCCCGGCTATTCGTTAATCTGCGTACTCTCGTGTAAGACCTCGGGCCAAAATCTAACACACGCCGGCAACCGCATACAAGCCAACCAGAGGATCCTTTTGTAGAATTGGTTTTGGATCTCATAACTACGTTTTTCTACTTGACTGTTCTGTCTTTCAATCAGATGTGCAGTATAAATAAGCAAAGTTTTAAAGGTATTCAGTAGATATCGAAAAAAGAAAAAAAAAAGCTGCAAGCGGCATGTTCGCAATTTCTCAGTCACGCCATGGTTTGTTTTTTCTTAAGCCTTTCAATACTAAGAAAGTAGATTTATCTCGGCTTTTTTAGAGGTTGCCATTTTTTTAGCTGAGGAATTTTGTGGGTAGAGATTTGAAATTTGGAAATTATGCCCGGAGAGCGGCACTCAGGCCCACTCTTCCATCGATTTTGGACTTGCAAGAGTTCTTTAACATGCGTAACGTACACACGGGAGCTCCAAACTATATTGGCCCTTATCAGAGAAGGCTATACGTCGGGTTTACCTATCCACAGGAAGCCAGGAGAGCGTTGAGTCACTGAGTCACAGTCACGCCATAACACACCCTCTACATTCTTATAGAAAAGTTCACCTGCTGGCAAGATGCTGACTGCTAATGTAACGAATCATGATTGTGGGTGCTGGATACGTGCGAGTGTGTATTGTGAGCTTACATATGCTACCCCGTGGAAATACTGCGTCATCAAAAGTGTCTGAGATACTCTCTAAGCATTCTGTGCAGGATGGTTTTTAGTCAGACCTTGTGTATGTGAAGTACTTCACGTGCATACTACGTCACGGTTTTATGTTTAGCGATAGATCTAGTTCTTGTGGTCTAGCAGAGACCAGTAGCTTTGGGAGGATTCGAGAGAGAGAGGGTTCCAGACGGGCTAGCATCTACATATAGGCGCTCATGAAGAGAGTAAATAAATGTCATGCAGTGATAGTGGAATGCAATGAGCCGTTTGTATCAGAGTTAGACACCTGCCCAGAAGATTGTATTGTTACCAAGCACCTGCAATAATTCTGCATCATTTCGACGTCGAGGATTCCTGTTCTTATTTCTCCATTCCTGTGTGTGTCTTGTCTGTATTCACCGCCTGACTATCACTTACAACATCACCAATAACATCCATCAACATCCAGAAAGGTCTTGACTGCTAACACTCTTGTTGTGGTAACGGGCTATGGATGGAAAATCACACACAAAGTATGATGAATCAAACACTTTAGTCAAGTCGGCTTTTGGATACCTCTAGAGTTAAATCTCAATCAAATTTCTCTCCTCTCCTCTGCTCATGAAACAATCGTGCGCGCGCGCACACACACACACACACACACACACACGCACACACACACACACGCACGCACACATAGCCTACAGAGTCAGGATCTAAAGTTCCGGGTTTGAATCCCGACAGGTCCCGATAGTTTGTCCTTGGAATTGACAATTTACACACATTTCTTGACTCGACCCAGATTTAAATGGGTACCTGACAATAGACAGGGAAAGATATCGTTGAAATGATAATGATTTGAGCTTCTAACAGGCAGTCGTTTTGTACGCTTCCCAGGAAGCTGAGAACGTTTAGGCCGGGGCCACAGAGTATCTGTATCTGTATCTAACTCTCGCACTGCAGTTGCATAGTGTCATAGGCCAAACTCATTTCATTGTCGCGGGCTGCATTGCGTCTGGGTCTGACCACGTGGCAGCTGGCGTGTCAGATTTTTCTGTTATATCCGCCTGTGCTATTTTTGCGTCTTGTAATTCTGGCAGGTTCTTCAACTGCCTGGCCTGCGTCACACCGGCAGCCTTCACACGTAGTTTCATTTGCATCACATATTCTACGATCGCTTGTCAATAAGTACAGTTTGACTCTTTGTATCAAAACAAAAATGTCACCTCGAACTCCGAGGCTGGGAATTACCATACCTGACTAAAAATCACACCTACAGCGGTAGAGCGACTGGAACAGCCCTCAGAATATGATTACATTTTTTGTTAAAATCAATTACATGTAACTGTATTATCATTGTTCAGAAAAGCACAACCAGAGTTCAGTGCCACATGAGGTTGAGTATTAAATTTTGGATCATTTATTCTCAAGAAAGTTTTCTTCTCTTAAGGAATGCAAGTCAAACCATCTACCCAGTAAAACTGGTGGTACAAATGTCACTGACACCCGAGTCCTCTGATATTTATTCAGTGAATTACACTATATACTCAATTTTGCATTCGCCAGGCATAAGAAGCCAAAAACAACAACATTATATGTATTATAAAACGTATATAAAAAAAAAAAAAAGTTTAAGCAAATAAAAAGAAAACATTTTTTCCTTCTACCATGAATTTTTCGGATTATTTCATGTTTTTCATTTTCTTTATATCATGGTTTTATTGAGGATTTTTCCACGACGTAAACAAAGAGAACACATAATTTTTTTTTCCTTAAACTGTTTATTCAACACCTTTTGTGTCTGGCAAAGGGAAGTAATAGGGCTGGTCAAAACGTTAACTCATTAGGGACTTTCTTTCTGGAGTGAAAGATCTGTTCTGAATCTCCCAGTGATCACGTGGTCCTGGACCTCGTTTATTCAAGATTGAACAGTTCATATTCGACAAATCAAAAGCCTGGAAATCCCCGGCGGAGTGTTTGTACCCCCTGCTAAAAATAGAACACTCACTGATGTTTGTTACCGCTCCACCACGAGATCCTAGATAACAAATTATTACCGGTCCCGTGCATTTTTGTTTGTTTTTAATTCCCCACGCCAATTAGGTATTTTTTTCAAAATCACATGACTTAGTGAACATCGCTCACATGTGGCTTTGTTTACTTGCTCTGCGCATGGCAGACAAATCTGGACGAATGATGAGCTCTCAAACTTGTCACATCATATAAACAAGCCACATGTGAGCGATGTTTCCTAGGTCATGTGATTTTGCTTAACAATACCTAATTCACTGTGTGTTCTTTAATTAAATGAAAGAAATTTTAACGGTATCTATAGAAATAAAACACACACACACACAAATGTAATATTACTACAGTAACTCAACGAAAGACTCACCCGTTTTAACCACATTTTTTGATTTAGTAAATATCTATCTACTGGATTTGCCAGTATATTCGACTCTTTGATCGTCGAGTTCCACTGAAACAAACCAGTCTGATGTAAAGGAAAGAGCACTATATGGCTCTACTTTCCAAGGCAGAATTAAACTTCACAACTGCAAATCTACACAGATAATATTATAAGGATGGCGAAATTTCTTGTGGTAAGTGGCGGCCCTTCCACAGCACATTATTAATTGAGAAATTCAATCCGTTTACAGGTAGGGAGAAATCGGGCCCAACATGTGTCAGGGCCCGCAGCTCGGCCGAAAGTGTCAGGGCACCCCACCAGGCGCCACAACACGACGTTACAACTAGACGGAAGACAGCAGAAAAAAAAAAAAGGGAAAGAAAAGAAAAGCCGAAACAGTACGTTTAAAAAAGAGATGGGAGGAGTGGGGGTGGCGGAGAAATTTAATAGGCAAAAAGACGAGGGCAGCTTAGCGACACGCGACACTCGGACGCGCTCTATTGAGGAACACACGAGCGACACACAAAAGGCTAAGAAAGCATTATAGTAGTTAGTATACCACACACTTCAGGTGTGATCGTTCATCATGAATGAATAAAGTGGCGAGACAGCGGAATGCTTCTAATGTATTCACGAGTATGTCATGAGTTTTAAAGGTAATTTCCTGCGCGTTATAATTATATAACGTGGCTAGATGGATATGAATGAGGCTTGAAGGAGACACGTTTTTTTTTTTTGTTTTTTTTACAGAAGGTCTATCCCGTTATGTTTGACCGACTCTTCCCGATTCGAGCGACAAAAGTTTGAACTTTGAAATTTCTCTTACAGATCCTTCTGTTTGTGTTTCTGTTGGAGATGCCATCTTACGTAATAACAGAGTTTCTCTCACCACCTCTCCCACCCCATGTACCAGGAGACCAATATCCGAGCATCTCACAACTAGAGATCTGGACCTTTTCGGCAATAAAATCATCATTTTGTCTGTGCTTTTGTTTTGAGGAGTTATTTCCCATTTACAATGGCAGTCGCGAGTCAGGGGTTTTCAAATCTTCGCCAAAGCACAACTCACTTTCAAACAAATCATCATCACCACAATACAAAGATGTCCAACAATTTTGCAAACCATTCACTGTTTTATTTTACTGGAACACGATAATCTAATTAAGATAACAGACATTACAGGAAAGACGATTGTGTCATTGTTGATTACTTGCATAATCCACGATACGACCAGTCTTCAGATAGGAGTAAATAAAGTCATGAAATGGATCTATATATTCTTCTTGACACAAACTCTTCCAATTACTAAATGTCTTCAGTTATAACATCAAGACTGAGACTAATTTCTGCAAAAAGAAGGGCTGAGTCAGATAGGCACACATGGTTACCTTCACAATGAAACGTTCCCTAGGTCAACCCTCTTTCATTTCATTCAGGTGTCGTATGCTGAGGCTCTTCACTGCGTGCAACCCCTACCGAGACGGACAGCAGTCCATAAAGATAATACAAACCACTCTCAGTCCTCAGCTGTATGACAATAGCTTACAAGTAGATCTGGCTCAAAAACAGCAAACTCAGAGACAGGTGGGCTGGAAAGTAGTTCTCTTGTTTCCTTTTTGGCGTTTTTTTTTTTTCAAAAGAAAACTGTTCTGTTATGAACACTGTTTGTTTTCTGATAAATGTCTTCTGTCGGAACCATCCAAATCAAATATGACACCCCACGCTGCGCATAAAGTGTAGTGGTGGTGGTGCTTTTGTTGTAGTCATTGGGGGCTGCTAGCTGGTGCTCCATCGGCCTTGGGCAATGTACAGGCGGCCGTTGCCCTATATGGGCAAGTGGAGAAGTTTTGATAGCATTGTGTGTAGAACCAGTTAACAACTACGTGTGATAATATGAGGGCCGGGGCCTAGTCCACTGACTTCTGAACGATACGACTTCAGGGCCTATTTACCAAGTAGTAGTAATTGTATGGTACCAGCAGTAGTGGTTGTAGTCGTTGCGGAAGTAGAGGTGAAATATGAGGAAGGTCGGTCGCCGGAGCTGAAGTTGTTGTTGTTATTGCAGCGACGTGTCAATTTGTAATCCGAGTAAGCTCAGCGGTGGCAGGTCTAAATACAGTAGAAACTCCCTGCCTAAGGGGCGGAGGATGTGGTTGTTGTCGTCGTGCTGTCGATGTAGTGAGGGCAATAGCCTGGGAACATTGGCTTAGTGTTAGTATTCATAGTGTGGTAGTAGTGGCGGCTGGGCAAGTTGTTATGACGGTAGGTAGTACTGGCAAGCTGTTATGACGGCAGCTGACATAATCTTCACCATAAAAGCGCCTTATGGTCCTTAGTGTCATAGTAACATTATTATCGAAGCGGTAGATATTGGCCCACTTTATGTTTATTGCAATTTGCAGAGGGATTCAACAAAAACAACAAGATCTTGCTTTTTGCTCCGAGCTTTGCGTAAAACAGGCATGACACATTACTTTGGAATTGAATCAGTTTTGTCAAATGATTATAAATACGGCCGATATAACCATTCTCACCACCACTCACGCTCCTCACCCCTCCCCTTTCCTTCAAAATTAATACTGTAGAGGAAGCAGCAGCAGCCAGACTGCTACTAATAATAACATTAACGGCAATAACTACAGTGTCAGAAATATAATATTAAATTGTATACTGGATGGGGTAAAGTAACCTCCCCTCCTCACCTCCGCCCCCCTCCCCCAATCTTCCTCTCAAACAAGGTACAAAACAGCAAAGTCTCACCTTAATATTAAAATTTGCTTGCTAACTGTAAGAAAATAATTCACTCCCGGTCCAAAACAGTTTCCACATCAATGATTTCAAATGGTATATGGTTTAACAGAAACATCAGCACTAAAATATACAAACAAGCACAGAAACCATTCGTCACTGAAAGCAGACACCACTACTGAAAACTGAAACGTTCCTCAACCTAACTTCAAACTGGCATGCACACTTAAGATTTCCACAACAAAAAGAGAATTTTTGAAGCGAGACACGTCTGAGGTTGAAGTTGCCTTGAACTCCACTGGGGTCTATGCTATAAAATGACTGATAAATTACTACCAGAGTTCTAGGCCTAATCATCTGCTGCCGCTAAGATCTATTTATGTTTACTGGGATCTACAGATAATGGCCTGACGAAAACGGAAATCACAAAGAGGCGTTACTTAAATCAGAAACAAAAAAAAAAAACACACACACACACACACACACACAAAGGTGCAGTCGCTTCCATGTCGTAGTCTGTATAATTTACGATGTCTCTATGAGTGTTTATATATGTGCATTAATTTGTCTGTCGGAACAAGTATGTGCGATCAGCTGACCAATTTGTGTGCACATGAATAATCATAGATTCTATATGCACCTAAGTATACATGCTCCGTTTCTTCCTGGAAAGAGAACGGTGGCGTGTCTCCCGTAGAATAAAAAGTCTATAGGCCTACTGCTATAGAGAACAATAATCTAACAGGCATTGAGTAATAGTCTTAAAATGGCGATTAGATCTGTAGCTAGCTATCAGAGGAGAACTCTAAAAGTATCACTGAAACTCTCAGAATGGCATTATTTCCATATATTTGTTGGCGTGTCTTACACAGAATAAAAAGGCCACAGGCCTACTGCTGTTGACAACAATCATCTAACAAGCACCGAGTCGAACTGTTCTAATGATTTTAAAATGTCGATTAGACCTATAGCCAATTATTAGCGGATAACTCTAGAGGTAGCACTGAAACTGCTAAAATGGCATTATTTCCACATATCGTTTTGTGTTCAAGAAACAAGTGTAGAGACCTAAATGGCAAACATAAGACTGCCTCTTGTCATATTAAGCTTACTAATTTGCGTAATATATTATTAAGGAATCATTCCAATGTAGAGATACCAAAGAGTGTGTCTTTGACCCTACTATTTCGTCTAGTACGATTCATCAACAGAAGACACGACCGCTAGATCAAGTACAATGGCGTGATAAACGATCTTCGGTCTACAAAGCACAGTAGCTAATTTACTGTCAGTCAATGTTGTATCCAAAGATAACGATATCAGCGACGAAACCTATTTAGTCCAATATCAGTGTTCTGTCATACTACACGTAATTTTGCATATCTACGATGCGATGTTTTGTACTACAATTTTTTTTTTTTTTACATTGATAATTTAAAATAGGAGACCAGGTTTTGACGTCAGTGGGCAAGGTACAATCATATCGAATGACCAGCACCTCTATTCTTAGATGTCAACCGGTTTTACTCTCTGAACTCTGTGCAGTCTTAGAGGGAAAACAATTTCTAATGTCTAGTCAAGAAAGAAACCGCCATCATATTATAAACACTTTCTCATGACATCAAATACTGGAAAGGTCACAAAGCAATTCTTACCGTATCAATTTAAACATTTACAGTCCTCAGCGAACCCTGAACACCCTTTTTGTTGTTGGGATAGTTAAAAAAAAAAAAAATCAAAACTAAGCTTAGTTTTAGAAACCTTATTTGATATATTTTTCAAGGACACAACCAATGAAACTTTCAGGCCCTACATCACGTATTTTCATACAAAATCCATGCACATCGCGTGTAAACATCCAGAATATGTTATGAAACCCAGTGAAACACCAAAAACAATATACCGTATGCTAACGTGTAGATGTTTGGAGAAGACGCAAACGCGCCGAGGCGGAAACAAAGCTTAATGTTATGAGTACAGATTACTTGACATCACGCGGGCAATAGAAGGGCGGACAAGCTAATTAAAAGAAACAGGGCTGTCCACAGGCACAAGACTCAACTTCATGTCGGTCTGAGACACCATATGAATGACACGCGCATGACACCGTGTGGAGTGAATTGTGGGGAGTGCGCCCGCAGTGGTCCCTGGTCTTTGTTCCCATTGTTCCCAAACGCTTTCGTCATTTATGATCTTACAAAATATGTAATACGGTACTTTTTAAATCAATCAGACACGAGAGAGGAGAGAGAGTGAGTGAGTGAGTGAGTGAGTGAGTGAGTGAGTGAGTGAGTGAATGAGTGAGTGAGTGAGTGAGTGAGTG
>JBCAUA010703633.1:0-15349 GCA_038406235.1 Peronia verruculata | reverse complement strand
GGTAAAAAGACAACATTTAAAAGCAGCAATTAACTCGGCTTGAGTTTGCATGATTGGCCCAGGTATTAGGGGCATTGGTGCTTCGAGCTTGCTTAAACCACTTAAACAAAGCACTATCAACGTCAGCACTGCCGCATTGCCGCTGTCGTTTGCGCTCAGGGTGCAGGTTGCTTGAAGTCAGGCTTTCGATCTTCTCTCTGATATTCACTACGGTGGACAGAGTATGAGGAATGCCGTACTTGGCTTTGATTGTCAACATCATCTCAATGCTAAGGCTTTTCCGTGTGTGTGACAATGCTGGCAACGCGAGGCGCAGCATGCTTGTAAGGCCAGTTATGGCTGCTTGCTGAGGAAAAGGTAAAGGCAAGGCACTGACCGCGACAGAATGAGATGGGGATGGGGAGTGGAGGTAGGGAGGTGATCCCCACGGTGCGCGCACGTCACTGTACTGTGTGGGGTAAGACTTTTTGTAGCCGATGACCTCCTAAAGCCTGGTGTGTCGATATAGTACATGTACTTGGCGGGTATGGGGACTAATAAAGAACTAATGTGTTGACCATTAGCATGAGATTTTCCCCCGTTTATGTCATGGGCTTCGCCAAGTACCCATCGGATGCATGTCGATAAAGCGGAGTGGGTGGGAAAAAAAGTCGATATGAGAGAAATTCTTGAATAAAGATATTGAAGGAAAAATTCCGTAATTGGAAAATATGTCGATATGTCAAAATGTCGATAAATTGGCTGTCGATAAAAGTGGATTATACTGTAGTAAATTTGCTCTAGATCTAGATGCAGTGAGATGTGATAGTGAATGTGTAAAAAACCAACTAGATTCTACGTTTTTAAAGCAACAAGTAAGGTTTAGACACAATGTTTCCAAAGCTAGTTTACACATGCCAGTCTAGAGTCATTCTTAATTTAGGCTCTACTATGAATAGATTAGTTAAGTAGTTAAATTTTAGTCCCAATGTAAGTGTAAGTAACTTTAAGATGTCTGCACAAAAACATTTTCCACAATAAGTAACCAACATAGCTGAATAGGTTTGGCTCAAAACACAGATTAATCCTCAAAGCTTATTATTCATTTTACATGCGTTTTGTGGATAGTAAGTCTCAGCATAAGCACAAATCCAGTGTGCAGTCTCCAACACTACAGTTTTTTCCATATAATATACATGTGGGCCTAGTTGTAGACATGTTTGTTTATATTGTATTTGCCGTTCAACCGGTATTAACTTTGCTCACAAGTACACATGTAGCTGGGTCTAGTGTATGAGATTTGGCCTGAAGAAGTCCTTCTAAACAGCTATAGAATCATTAAAAAGACCTTTCAATGTGAGGTATGAATATCAGTGTGAAATGGATGCTGGAAGACCGATATAATGAGGTATTTCGAGAAAAATCACATGACCGAGGTTTATTGCTCACACGCTGATTTGTTTACTTGCTATGTGCATGGCAGACAAATCTTGACAAACGATGAGCTTTCAAACCTGTCACATCATATAAACAAAGCCACATGTGAGCGATGTTGCCTCGGCCATGTGACCGATCTCAAAATACCTCATTTGTTTTAATCCACACAATCAATAGCCCTGTTATTATTACCCAGTTAACAGAGTCAAACTGCTGACTTTGAGAGTCAGATGAGCTATTTGTAATGAGACAGTGAAAAATCCATTATGATTGGAAACAAATATATTTGTGAATTGAATCTTTGGGAAACTTTGTTTCTTGTTTCTCTCTTGCGTCTTATCATACTGTGAATGAACAAACTTGTGGAATACTGAGTTGTGAAGCCATGGCGGCTCCTGACTTCAGTGTGTTAATAATTTGCTTTGTTTATTTTGTATTCCTCATAGAAATCAAGGCAATAAAGAAACCTTGGCAAAAACAGCAAATGACATTTCAGAGAATCTAATCAGCTTAAATCGGACAATGGCTGAACAAGTGAAACAAAGTGAACTCAACATCACAACTTTAGGTGAGTGGATATACAACATATGTCCATATACATGTATGTCTAACTGCATATCTCACTTTATATTAGCTCCTTTGACCCCATTAAGACATACACTGTATAGCCCAGAAGTAAACAACTTTTCGTGGTGGGCTATAGGCTGTACCAGGTACGTCCCGGGAGAAATGAAACCCCCATTCCTGTTCACCAGTTGGACGTGCGTAGCATGCTCTTTTTTTGAGCAGCTACAACTCTTCTGTTTACAAAGTTTGTGAGTTCAGTCCTACATTTTTATTAAGTCCGGAAGATCTGAAACATAGTACTCAGGTTTTTATACTGTTAGCAGGACTGTCATGACTGTAGTAGGACTGTAAACACCAATTTAGATCTAGATCTAGGCACTTGCGTCTATAGACAGAAAGTCAGCCGGGCTATGATTGGCTTTTGTTTTAATTGGGAATACCTTATAACTTCCGGTGTGCAGGTATTGAATGTAAACATTTTTGCCTGTTCTTTTCCAGCTGTAATTTGTATAATTATATTTATTTCAGCTAAAATGGACAAGCAAACAACGATCAAAAGATTAAAAACGAGTGAATTTTTATAAACGCTCATAGCATTTATGCATTCTATTTCTAGATTCTTAGATCTGACAGAAAATTGAAATAATTCGTCCACGGACTGTAAATTTATTTAGATCTATGCCCGATCAAGTCCAAATGTTCATTGTTTTCAAGAATTCAAAGTGATTTGTGCCGCTCTTATGAAAGAACTATCCTTGTCTTGATAAGATCTAGATTTAATCCTGATTTAAATCCGTCTGCATCAGTCAAAAGGTTCCTTTTTCACGCGTCATTTCTTCTTTGCATTTGGACTTATATAAATCTAGCTGATGAAATAGTAACAGCCGCAACAGGAAACTGCTGCCTAGATCAGGGCTACATAGATCTATGTTTTACAGCATATGTAGACCTGTCTTTCTGTCATTCATGGAATAACCATGGTTCATATATATATATATCTATACACCAAATACAGTCCGATACAGGCCTGTATCAGTTTTCTCTCTTAGAGTATGCTCAAGATCTAGTTATGTCCTAAGTATTAGATTTGGATCTAGATCTAAATTCTAGATCTAATCTAGAACTAGATCTAACCTTGATCTACATCCAGTGCTTCGAAGCCTTCAGTAAAAAAATATTTTCTTTGAAGAAATTTAATAATAATAATAATAATAATGAAAGAAGAAAGCAAAATTTCGTAGAAAAATACTTAAGTAATAAGTGAGAATTGCGCCAAATTTGATGTCTGTGTGTGTGCCTCCACATTAGTAGATCTAGCACTATTTATCTGAATAAATTAGTAGTGTTATAGAGGCTGACATAGATCTACCTAGCGCTTACCACCACATCACCTGCAATAGCATAAGTCTATAGAGCAGGCATACCCAGAGTGCAGAGATCACAAGTTCCAGCTCCAGTTTTGCTAAGTGTACAGTATATAATGTAGATCTACATTTTATTTGATTGCAACTCAAAACGCAAACAAAAGTACCGGTAGATCCATAGCCTAAATGATTTGGAAACTGATACTGAGAATAGAATATACCCACTTGAATCACAACACCCACCACAATAGACAACCAAGCAAAGCCCACTTGACTGTTCAATGAGAAATGGCATGTTTACAAAACTGTAGTTTGTGCGATATGACGCCATATCATGTATGCACAATAGCCCAACTGATCTTCTGTCTATAGATTCATGCGATCTAGGCCCGGTGCAGTTTGCTAGCACTTCTTTATCATTACAGATGAAAACCAGAGCCTGAATATTTAGTGTTGTGAAAATTAGCAAAACTTCTATGTAGTGAAGGGGTTAAGATTAACTCAAAAGTGTAGTGGTTACAATTTGCATTTTCACCAGTGAATATGTTGTTGCTTTGTTTTTATCATTTTTTTTATTTGTAGCCTTAGCCCAACTGATCAGTTGGGATCAACTTCTATAAAATGTGTCCAGTAGGAGTTCGTGATTTGTCTGCATGTCTGTCAGGTAGAAGTGATGGAAAAAAAATGGAAATAATGAATAAAATTTGAATGCCATGTCTGTACGTATAAGTTCATTGCGAATAGCCTGTATGAATGCTTTCTAGTTGTTCTGAGTAATTGATGCACTGTCAATTCTTTTTTTAGTTAATTTATTTTAAGGCACAATGAAGAAATATTTGTGATAATTTTTTTCTTTTTCTTTTCTGACTTTATCAGCTGGATCCTCTCAGGTTGTTGGTGACACGCAGGATGAATTCCACACCATGGGAGGACACATTCAGCACTCTCAGCGATTGCTTACAAAGTATGGTAGACGGGAATTCACAGATCGATTATTAATTTTGTTGGCCCTTGTTTTCTTCTTTGCTACAGTGCTGTACATCATGAAAAAGCGACTATGGCCATCTTGATAATAAATTTAATTTATTAGCTTTTTTTCTAGTCTTTTGATGCATTGATTGTGAGCATTTAACTCATTTTTGACTACTCTGTACCTCAGTGTTGGCCTCTGCCTATGTCAGCTGAACATTTAAATGATTTAGTTCAATAAATGCAGAAACAGTGCTTCATTTGGTGCTTCTGGACCAATTGCTTTTTATATAGTAATATATTGCATTGTACAGTGGTCTCTGCTTGAAAGCTCAGTCGCCGGGAGATGGATACAAGTAGCCTCTTAGGAGGATGGGCTCATAGGTAGATTGTAAATTTGTACATCCCATCTGACCACAGATTGTCTTTACTAGTATGATTAATTTATCTTTCTGTTAGTTAGAGATTTATCTATGCAAGTAAGAACAGCTTTCTTGTGTGTGTTTGTTGTAATTAGATATAACGATTCCTGACTTTCTTAGCTTATAGTTTCATCAGTTATGCCCAATGTTTAAACACTGAGTGAGTTTCCACCCAACTGCATCACTGTTGAATGAAACATTATACGGCATTGTTACCCTACGGATAATTCCACAAGAGAGTCAAATGTTTAAAATTACTATTGACAGAAGTAGGAAAATAAGTGACTAGTTAGGAGGCAAAACTTAGTGCTTCTTGTACACAAGGCCAATCATGGATGCTGTCATACACCAGTCATCTACTCCGTGCTTACCTGTTTCCTTCACCCCCATTCCCTCTTTTAGTACTGTGGGTTTCTCTGAACTGGACAGTCTGATGTAAAAATGATATCATGAGTATTCGCATGTCTGGGCCCGTCACTATGTTCTTAAATGGGTTTTCGATTTGGGGGAGGGTTTTTGGGTAAGTTGTAGAGAAAAAATTCAGTTTCACAGCCAAGATGGGCTCTTAGGTGGACCAGGCGCTTAGGCAGCGGGGTTTTAGGCGAAGATCACCGTACTGCCTTACATTGTTGTACCTGTTATCACATATTGCTCTGTTTGCATCTCATTTGTGAAAGATTAAAGATGTCTCTAATATGCGAAGGTTAACATGGTGTGTGTGTGTGTTTCTTTTAAACAGCTTGGAACTGATGCTTCTTCAAACAAAGTTTGTTCATTGTACTTAGTGGTTGCAAACTGAAATGAACAGGCCATTGACATCAGCTCCAATTTTGTGTAATTGTTAGTCATTGAAGTTGGTATCATGTTGATGGCATATTTATTTTGTGACGCTATATCACAGCAGTTTTTCTTTAATGCCTTGAAATTCATTCTTGTATCAGAGACTTTTAATTCATGAGACGTATGTATGTTGGAAAGGCGTATATAGACAGTATAATTGCTCCCAGAGGGATACAAATCCATCAGTAGTGCATGGGTGGATTGTGGCTGCTCTGAATCATACATTTTTTTGAGATGGATACATGTCTTTGGGAAACCATGCATTCTACTACAGTCGAGTCCGCTTAAATCGAATTTGCCGGGACCATCCTCATGGGTTTGATTTATGAGAGTTCGTCTTCCATTTTTTTTACAAGGGAAACAACTCCCGAATTATCTATGAGCAAGGACTACTAAATGTATATAGTAGTGCTTGTCTATGAGATAAAAGTTGAGGTGGCTGCTGCTTTCTCCACATGTTCCTGATGTTTTAATATCGTCGAGTGTATTGGAGGGGGGGGATGCAATACTTTTCAGCTATGGCCTTCTTAGATATTGCACTTCTATTTCCTGCAGCATTTTCATTTTCGTCTCAATGGAAAGAGCGGTCTTCTTTCTCTTCAATTTCAGTGGGTTAGAGGAAGCCATCACGTAGATCTAGTCTATAAAATAAAGCCATATCTAGTCAACCGCAGGCAAAAGAGCGAACACGATGTAAATACTGACTAGAGCTAGATCTGTACCACCACACAGTGATCATAACACAGGTGCTAGGCACAACGCCTCCGGTTGTCTACACACGAAGCATCTTAATAGTAATAGTACAGTCATGCCATGCCGTGTTTGACCGTGACTACCTGTACAATACTAACACTATACATTAACACTAACAGTCTGCGAAGATAAGTTATTATCGATCAGCATCGCCGCTCCTCCAACACAGCCTCTCCCCCCGCCCCAACCGATCCTCCGAACACATGGCCCACTTGAACTACTTGAAGCCACGGCACTGGGAATATGCACAGTACATTTATGCAAATTAATTGCTCGATTCCTCTCGCCCTAGCTGCGAGGCTGTCTCCTTTGTTTTCCTTGTTGGGTGGGAACCACCTGGAGAGAACAAAAGCCGATTTTTTACCTACGGAGCGGCGCTGACGGGTTCAATTTAAAAGAAACTCACGGCTGTAGCTTCGATTTATGCAAGATGCATTTAATGGACACAAAGAGGAAAAAAATCTATTGTTCCGTTTTTATTCAAATTATCAGAAATTCGCATTATCAGAGTTCGGTTTGCGTGGACTCGACTGTATTTCAAGAACACTTTTTCTTTGATACTACAGTGGTAGTTCTGCACTGCAATAAATTGCTATTTAAAATTGTTATTGTATGATAGTGTGTTTTTTGAGTGGTTGATTTTGTACCGTGACTTGTCTGTGCTTTGCTATGTTTATGTTTTTGGACATGAGTGAGAAAAATCACTTCTGTGTCAAAATTTCATATCTCACAAAATTGTTGTCTTTCAACAAACAAAACAATATTTGGATTGGATCATCTATAAAGAAAGGGTAATGGCTTTTGGGGCATCCTGAGCATATAAACATCACTTTCATCACACATTTTCATAAAGTTATATTTTTCCCTTCATGTATGATTTTTACTCTTAAAATCTCAGAACCTATTGATGACAAATGCACCAATAATTGACACATATTAGTTCAGACTCTAGTCTGTTCTCTCATTAACTTTGAAGTTTGAATCAAACATTAATCTAGCAGATGTTGGAAGCCAAAATATATGAAATTGTGGAATTAAGATTGTAATACAAATAATCTAACTCAATAATTGACACAAATACTGACATAGAAAACAGATCACTAGGTACAATGCACAATACAATGCACCTGAATTCATTATGCTCAGAGTATTTTCAAAATATTGTTAAAACTTTTAGAGATTTTAGGATCACCTTATAAGAGTTATTTGAGTTTTTATGTCTTCGAATCCAAAATGGGCGCCAGTAATTTTGCAGCAGACATATTTTTTTGTTGTTTTATGTCTTAAGGTCATGGCTGATTTATCAAACAAACAAACAAACAAAAAAATCCTTTGAAATAAGCTATATTTACAATTTTTGAATTTTCACATGTATTATTTTGGGCAAGAGTAAATTATATGTTGTGCATATTTATAATTTGTCCCTTTTTTCATATTTTAAATAGGACTGCAAAATATAAATGGGGTCTTAGTATAGCTTATGGAATGTGTACAATTTTTTAATTTTTTCAAATTTAGCTTTTGAGGTTAAGGAAAATTAAATTCACCAGATTCTAAATGTATGTTATGCTGAGATTTTTTATTGTTCTCAATTTCATTTACTAAATCTAGTATCTGCATGAAGTAAATATCTGTATCTATATGTGCAGAATTTCAGTTCAGTCAAACTTTTTATATGGTGTTTTCAGAGATAGATACATGTATTTAGTTTCTCATGCAAGACACTTGATCGTAGAGAGAAGTGATAATTATAGTATACATATTTTGGTAATATATGTGCGTGCATAGCTCTTATCGTCCCATTTAGTGGACTGATTAAATACAGAGAACATGTGTGAAGAGAAGGAGGGGGAGGAAATACATGTAGTTTTGCCCTTGAGATTAATCACTTAATTTAGGAACCCATTACAGATATGAACATTTCAATTACATAATTGTGCAGTCCCATGAAGACACAACATCTGAGCACCGGTAATTGGTTTAAGGATTTGAATTTCAACAGCTTACAATGATCACTGGTTTTAAAAGGAGGGGGGGGGGGGGGCTAAAATGTGGATTTTCCTAAAAAAAATGCAATTTTGTGCTTTTGTTTTCTCTTAAAAGCACTGCCTTTTCTGCGTGTAAAAATTGTTTCAAAAAGCTGATAGGTCCATTCTAACGTGTTTGACCAATGGTCATTCAACGGTAGACCTAGCATATTGTCAATCAGGATTTGGCTCCACCTGGCTCCTAAATGAGGCCGTGGATCATCGCAATTTGATTATATACAGGCAAAGGGTGCACAAGCACTTGAATATCACCTCTCCTAGCAATACCACGAGTTCCAGTGCCAGGGATGGACACTGGATGACCACTATCAGGCGAGAAAAACTGCTGATCATGCAAATTATCAATGTAAGTGTTCTAAAATGACTTTTCTTGTCCTATAAATAGCGTAATTTTGCTTCCTTTCTGCTACTTATACCTCAGTTGTCGACTATATGTCATAAGTAAAGGTCAAAACACTCTTGGTTTGCACTCACAAATGATAAGAGGACACACAGAAGTTTTCAAGAACCCGAAAGTGGTTCTTATAAAGATGGGGGGGGGGGGGGAGGTAGGGAGCAAAATTCGATAAACGATACGCCCAGAGAGCCAAAGAACGGCAACAAGAGACCCAGAAGTCATGAAAAGAGGGCTGGTATGTACAAAAGGCTGTTCCGAGCCTGAAAGCCGAACAGAAAACTCTTCACGTCAATTTTTCGTTTAAAAAAAAAACCTTTAAACGCGTTTTTCTCAAAATCGGGTTTTCTGACAGTTTTTTATTTTTTTTCATCTCCTTTTTTTGTGTTTTGAAACCGATTTAAACCAAATTTAGTATGCATCATTTTCATTACAAAACCTAAACAGTTACATTGTATGCGTTAAATTCGGTCGGTACGTTTTAGAGAAGATTGGGTTTGAAAAATTGGCGAAATTTGAATTTTCGCTATATGATATTTTAAATAATTTATAGAAAATGTTGTATTGCATGGAATGAAACGACTAAAACTTCGCGACTGTATAGATATTATATAAAAAAGTATATTCACCAAGTTTTATCAAGTTTGGTTGAAATTTGGCGGAGGAGATAGATTTTAAAATCAGTCAGTTTAGGGACGCCGATGTCTAAGATGGCGGCGCTGCCATGGCAACCGTATGAAAAAGTCGATTTTTTTTTTCACTGTTTTCCCCTAATGTGAACATGCTGAATTACATGGAAAAGCTTAAAATAACCTAACTTTAATGATAATTTTTAAAAAATCATCTCCAGGACGCGCCCCTCCCCCCTTAAGTTCAGGCATTCTAAAAATCACTCTCAGGACCCGCATCCCTCAACCCCCCCCTCCCCCCCCCCCAACGCCCTACCCCCAGGGGAATGATAAAAATGGTTGGCAGCCTCTTTTTTATTAAGAGAATGTTCAGAGAAGGAGTTTCAATGTGGGCCCCACTAGTCCTGAAATTAGCGCAAGGTTGCAAAACACCCTCAAAGCCAAAAAGATATAAACTTGCAGTTGATAAGTGGAGCTGGTAAAGTAAATTCAATAAAATCAAAAGCAAAAACATTTTTGTTTTCTTTATATAAATAGTCAATGGGTGAGACGCATGTTTTAAATTCAGAATCTAAGACTAAACTTTGCAAGTCAATAATTCAAAACCAAATGAAATATAAACTTGCAGTTGATGGGTGAGACTAGTAACATAAAACTAGAATGATTTTTTTTCATTACTATTATTATTATTTTATATATATATATATATATATAATTATATATATATATAAATATATATATATATATATATATTTACTTTGTAAAATTATTATTATTATATTATTATTACTATTATTATTATTACTATTTCTTCTCTTCTCAATATTATTTTTATTATTAGCATTATTTTTGTGCTTTATATAAATCCCCAAGCTCTTACCTAGGCAAATGCGGATCTACCACACAGAAAACGTAGAAAACGAAATGACCTGACCCAATAATCAGCCGAGATGGCTGAGTATGAGTGGCTGAAAGGCTATGCATGAAAGACAGAAAACAGAATAAATTTTAATGTCAATTTCTTATGGAATAAAGCCGAATTCAATATTTCAAAACCAGATAGACGTGTACTTGTAGGTGGCCAGAGGAATCGATACTGTAAATCTAGAATAATATCAAAATTAATTCTTAAGGAAAAACACGAAATTCAGTAACCATGGCTATGTAGTCGCTACATCTGCTTCATGATTGTGGCCGAAATCGACTCACGGGACCTCTCATCGGGGGATGGAAGGACATGAAGATCGAAAACCTACAGTTCCTGGTTCTTAGCTTTCTCTGGATAGGGAAGCCCGGCGTCTATCTTTTTCGGATGAGGACGAATATATTTTCGGAGGCCCAGACGTTCAAGAACGCCTGACAGTTCAGAATCGATGAAGAGTGGGCGGAGAGCTTCTCTCGTGGAAAAATTTCCAAATTTCCGATTTCTGCCCAAACTTCTCACCAAAAACAGGCAGCTAAACAGAGCCCAAGTAATCGAACTTTCTTAGGATTCAAAGGGTTAAGAAATTTTAACAATATAAACTTGGTGGTGATGGATGAAACAGATATGGTAAACTTAGAGAATATCTTCTTGGGAACAACCGTTAGAATTCAATCATTCAAATTCAAATAGGTGTAAACGCAGTTGATGGACGAAGCAGAATTGATAAGGTTGACCCAGAATAGAATATTATCAAGTTGTTAAGGACTAAAGCGGAATTCAGTCGTATTCTCTAGCTTTCTCTTTGCCCGAGATTCCTCTAGCTAGCTCTGATATCTGGCATAGAACATTCATTGTGGTCTCGTCCACACACAAAGGCGGTAGTTAACAGCCAGATGATGGGCAGGTCAGTGGCAGATTAGCCCGGGAATCAACTGGTGGGAAACAACAATGACAAAAAGAAAACTTGCAGAAAGATCGAGATTGTTGTCTGGAATCGTAGACTGTTCTTGATTTGAGGGGCCGTTTTCTCTAATTTCTGTCTTTCTCTCTCTCTCTCTCTCTCTTCTCCCTCTCTCTCTCTCTCTCTCTCTCTCTCTTCTCCCTCTCTTCTCTCTCTCTCTCTCCCTCCCTCTCTCTTTGGTGTTGTTTTGTTTGTTTGGAAGGTTCTGTTTGTT
Source organism: Peronia verruculata (assembly GCA_038406235.1). Classification (NCBI taxonomy): domain Eukaryota; kingdom Metazoa; phylum Mollusca; class Gastropoda; order Systellommatophora; family Onchidiidae; genus Peronia; species Peronia verruculata. The sequence goes on along the minus strand of JBCAUA010703633.1, from coordinate 3,847 downwards.
TGTTTATTTTTTTTTTTTTTGATATTATACACCCCCTCCCATATCTGCAAAGCTAGCCGTATAACCTTGTATTGTTCTACTCTAAGATTGTGTGACATAACAGAAGGAAAACACAAATAAAAACTACACCATTAGCTCAATGTCATAGCCCTCACCAAGTACAGTTTTTGTCAGAGTTTGACTCTGATATCCCCAGAGTTGTTTGCAGGTCCATTTCTCAGCTCTGATATTATACTGCACCAGTGGTTTACAAAAATAGAGATTTAGCTTACTGGCTGATTGTATAACTCAGTGACTGTTCACCAACATGCAATAACTGACAGTCTACTTGACTAACAGACTGGTAACTTGTATAAACATTTGAGACGCGACATGATGAATCAGACTCTCGTCAAATTTTGAGCATATGGAGTTATTGGTATCACTGTGAAGATTATTCACTTCTCCTTCTGTGTGTGAAAAAATGAGTGTTCTACCTTTGGTCAAAGTTAAGATATTGGCAATTAAGGACGATGGGGGTGACCTGTTTCCTGCATCTGACTTTATTGAGAAAATAGCCGATCACGTTTGTAAATCCTTATTAATCCTTGTTATGCCATGCCACTAAATTACATTTTTTAGGCTTTTGTTCAATCTGTTTCAGTAAATTGAACTCTGAAAAACATTTAAAGGTTGATATAGAAGGGTTTTGTGAAGAAAACAAATTACTTTAAAAAATTCATTCTTGAAAAACATATGATATCTCTGGTCGGATCCGTTTGACGAGCGCCTGATTTCATTGTGTAGCGGTCTCATTTTGCCGAGGGATTGATCACTATTTTACATCATTATTTTGGTCCTCTCTAACTCCAGGAAGACAGAGATAGCTCACGCTTTCTGACATTTTTCTCCACTGGGCAGGTTCTCAATCTGAGCTGTGACATAATTATGACTGTGTCAGTTATAATTTCTTACCGCTGACTTGAAATCGTGAAAAATGTGCCTTGAAATATTCACTGTTCACATTGTTGCACTAGGGAACATCTTCTAAATCTTGGGAGGCGTCATCACGTTCAGGTGAATCTGGGGTCTTTCCAATTTAATTCACTTCGCCCTTTCTCCTACGTGGAAGCTGAAGTCTGATTTTATTCCGTGAAACAAAATATCTTTTTATTATTATTATTATTATTATTATTATCAATGCAAATGCTTGCTTGATAAAATTACCCGCATTTTTTCCTGTCATTATTTTTTTTCTGTCTTGTTTCTTTTTTGTTTTGTGTGTGTGTGTTTTGTTTGTTTGTTTGTTTGTTTGTTTTTGCTGCTCTTCTTCTTCTTCTTCTTTTAAATCTGTACAATAATGTGCACAATAACAGCCAGTATTCTATTACTGATTCCTAGTGCGATGTTTCCATAACATTGACTAACTAGCCCAGTACCTCTAACAGATAACAGTAACAAACAAACGTGTACAGTTCCAACACCTGAGTACCGGGGCAGAGTCCGAGCAAATCCATAGATCAGCTGTGATCAGCTCTTTGATAACATTGCAGAACCTGCCACCCTGCCCGCCTCCAACAGAGCTCTCCTCTCTCCACGAGCTCGCGAACTTTCAAACTTTCCTTGTTGCATCTCTCAGCCGCTACGGTCCATAGACGTCTTTTAACCACCTTGGTGTGTGTGTGTGGGGGGGGGGGGATGAGGGTAGAGGAGGCTGGTTATCTCGAACTTGCAGCCGATCAGAGAAAAGACCGAAAAGATATGTTCATACATATCACCACCTGGCACGTGCTGCAATGTGCATGATGATTTGGAAATGACAGTCAGCAAAAACATAATTAGAAAAAGTCATATGTAGCCAGACAAACAGACAGATAGTCAAACAGACAAATAGACAGACAACAAGATAGTCAAACAGCATACAAACAGACACATGGGGGGACAGATGGAAAGTTATTCAGATAAACAGATTATCAGAAAGATATTCACAGACAGACAGACAGATAAAGTTTTCTATTTTGGTTACTGTAAATCCGCTTTTCATCACAACTTTCTGTGTTAAGTTAAGACTATCATTGAATTCATTGTTAATTTTCATTTCAATGTCATTCAGTACAGCTGTTTTAATAAAACCACCTGATAAACGGCCTTTAGTTTGCTTCCCTAATAAACTGTTTGCTGTTACCCGGAGTAAAGGCGGATCAATAGGTTTCTTCCGACCAAGCGAACTTTGGAAATCCCCTTCTAAATTTGGTAAGGGGTGGGGAGGGGGGGGGGGTTCAAACACTTCAAACTGTTCACTACCGTTGACCTGGCAAAAACAAACAAAAATGCACGAGACCGGTAATAATTTGTTGTCAGATCTCGTGGTGGACCGTCAACAAACATCAGTGAGTGTTCTATTTTAGCAGGGGGTACAAACATTCAGCCGGGGATTTCCAGGTTTTTGGCCTCGTCGAATATGAACTATTTTACAGATCATTGTAACTTAATGATTATCAGGAGTTCTTGTATTGGGACCTGTGGTCCTCTCTGCACTGTGAGCATAGTCTGGTTGCCTGCAGTCTGTGGGTGAGGAGGCATCGTTTGGCCGGAGAAAAGAGAAATATCGATTTTCACGATCAGTTTCATCCCAACTGATACAGTCCTCGGATAGGACATGGGTCCTGATAGGACAGTCGCACGCTCTCCTCTGCTCGTGACCGGCTCACACTGCACTGTGCATGCTCATTCGGAAATAACTGTCAGCAAAAACAGAATTAGGAAACTACAGACAGACAAAGCGAGACAGACAGACAGACAAACAGATAGACGGAATGATAGACAGACAAACAGACAGACAGACAGCCCGACGGATGACACACAGATAGATGGACAGAAAGACAAACAGATATATTTTTCATTTCATTTCTAATAGAAGCTTCAGCGAAGCATTGAAGTGTTATATTTCAGAGGGCAGCCATCTACATAACCTTTGAAATATGAATCACTGTCAATGTTGTGGTAATTCACATGAATACCCAAATGCAGGAGCCACGCCATTGAAACATTTTTTTTAATCGTAAATTCAGTTGGAAATTGAAATATACATGTAGTATTTGAAGATTCCCAACATTTCTTTGAACTTTGAACCCAAAGTATCGTAATATCAATCTTTTGACAAGACGAGAATTATCAAGCCATTCATTGACTCTGTCACAAAACTGAAAAACCTCGTTGAAATTTGAAAATCTAAGGCATAACTGATGCTTTTTCAGAACTAACACCATCCCACTGAATCTGGGGGTTCTTAGAATTCTTTTACGTTTCTTTGAAGTCAATAATCCGCCATCTTCATGAGGGGAAATGTACAAACATCCAAAATGTCAAAATAATTGTGTAAATCATCCGTACAAAAGCTGTCGTGAGCGGGAATTTCCATCGCATAAGAATGTGCAGATCAGAGAGATGAGTGGTGATCCTGTTCGTTTTCTCCCGCAGGTCGCTGGTCCTGGAGTGGACCACAGCTTTAGACATTGTTGACCACAAGAAATCGTAATTCTTGGCTGAGCCTTTTCATTTCCTCGCTGGCATCAGCTGTTTTGTAGTTGGAATGGGAGTCTCTTATTTTTAATCTTGTTTCAATTTGTGACATTTGTTGGATGGATGAATGAATAGATAAATTGATGAATGATTGGATGAATGTGTGGATGGATGGATGGATGGATGGATGGATGGATGGATGGATGGATGGATGGATGGTGGGGGGGGGGTTCATCAGGAATAATTTATCATTTTATTTATTTCATTTGTATAGAGATAGATAGATAGATAGATAGATAGATAGATAGATAGATAGATAGATAGATAGATAGATAGATAGATAGAT
>JBCAUA010703632.1:0-30233 GCA_038406235.1 Peronia verruculata | reverse complement strand
AAATCTATAAAGAACTTGATAGCGATGGTTAAATCTGCCAAATTTTCGAGTCAACTTGACTCTTCGTCAGGGCAATATGTGATGATCATGATCATGATAGACTGACAGAATAGCAATCTTACAGATATTCATTTGATTTGACCATTGTAAATATATAGATCTAGATTTTAAAAAATTAATTGCCCTAATAATATACTTTTTTATTCCTTTTTCAAACAACGTTGTATCAAAAGCCTGTGCTATACAGCAAACACATCATTAAATTAACATTTCCTCTTGCGCAGAGCAATGCCTATTTACATTCTATATGTTTAATTATTGCCGGGACGAAGAGAAAATCTACCACATTATTTTCATCAAGATGGACTTGTTTTTATGTTATTTCTTTTCTTGAATTGTTCTGTCAGTTGCCGGTCAGACAGTTTTATTATATTTTATAAAATGATGATGATGATGATTTCAACACCAAGAAGAAGTTATTTATATGTGTTATTTGCTTTTAAAAAATTGTTTAGTTAGTTGTCGGTTGGACAGTCTTTTTTCTATTTTATAAAATGATGATGATGATGAGAATGATGGTGGTGTAATTCAAAGGCACTGACAGTCGAAAGGAAGTGAACTCAACTAAGAATGTTATATCATACAGTTGTTCTTGTGTATTTCTCTTTGCGTGATAAGATTTAGGTATGGCAAAGGTGCACTAAAAATCGTTTGAGCAAATGACACAAAAATGTGTGGGCCGTGTTAAAATTCCTGGGGATGAGAGGTGAGGATCATCAAAGTCAAATAACTACAGTAGATTGTGAACCAGTCACAGAATTATTATTATTATTATTATTTGACGTTGGAGGGGGTGGAAGTCAGGGGAGGGATTGAAAGAAAGGGGGAGGGGGGGGGCGAAGAATTATTCTTCTCTCTAGAGGCGGAAAAAATGTTTAGGTGTGTAGGTGAAGCCACCGTGAATCTGGTGTGGTGAAAAATGACCACGACAAATTGGCAAGTCCAGAAAGAGGAGAGCAGATAATTGAGACCGGCGTGTCGAAGAGTATCAGCTTTCCTCTAACAAGGGTTCCGGTGTTGTTTTACTGTGAGGCTATGGTGGTGATCTACTGTATCCACTGATGAACTAGGTGTATGAGTCATTTCTACTGCATAGCGGCAGGTCATAGATGCTGTAAAGGAGAGAGATGCTCAGATCCAACTTTGGAAATCCATTAGAAATCCAAGTGTAATGTCCAAATTCACCTCCAAATAGAATTAAACTTACAATCCCGTCCTTGTGTGTTGTTTCTTTCACTAGATGAGTTGAATTTAGTAAAAATCAAGAGGTATTTCAGAAGAGACGGTTCTATTAAATACATGAACATTATTATACAAGAATGAGGCAAAGAGACCTTATAACCTTTTCCGCCATATCGATCAAACATTTCATCGAGACCAGCTAACATGAGTAATCTATGTTATTTTTTAATGAAATACCAATTGTGGCCTGCCCGAGACCTGCCTGGATTGACCTCAAGATCAGAGGGCCCAAATAAGATCAAGGGGAATCAAAACTGCGAGGAACTACTTTCGAATGAACGGAATGTCACTCTGGAACGATTTTGGCACTCCCGCCATACATGGCTCTCTGTTCTTGTGCTGCTAATTGTTTGTTACAATATTAGATGTACATTATTATGACGTGTGCCAAGTTTTTAAAAAATTATTTGTGTGTCTTGCATTGAGCTTTTAAATGAAAAGACAATGGATGGAGCGAAATATTCATGGGTTCAACAAAAAATCGTGAGCCAAAATCTTGAGCTCGATTTCAGAGATACATTCTGTCAGTCAGCCAAGCTTAGACTGAGATCCACAGCGCGGGCTATGGTATGTCATGCTGTGTTGGACTCTGTCAGGTGTCTGTTTTTACACTGCATTTATAAGGCGTTTAAAAATCAAACGTAAACAAATAAATCAGGCAGTAGTATAACTTAGATTTCTGTCCTTATAGTGCCCTTGCAGAACCATCATCAAGCTCAATGGCCCTCAGATGGATTTTCTTTCAACTGCTAAGAAAAAGAAATTGAAATGGATGGTCCTGTAACAAGATCCAGTAGCCTTTCTAAAATTGTGCAAAAGGACAGAAAAGATGGACTAACAAGATTCAGGGAGGAACAAAGAATCCATTGCAGAGCCCCAAGTTTTGGTTACAATGGCGACCGATCGATAAGATTAGTGCACAACTTAAGGATTAGAAAGAAGAAGAAAAAGAAGTGCTGCTGCTTCAACATTATGTTCACTCTAAAAGGAAAGAAAACAAAATATCAAGACCATATAATAATATATCATATCTGTAGCTACAGCTATTCTCGGCTCGCCCATTCCATCGCTGGAGAGAGGAGAAAACTTGTGGTCATCAATAACCCCCGTTAGCAGATCAACCATCACACTCTCACACCTCTGGCTTCTCTTCACATCTTTTATCTACCTGGCCAAACGTGCCAAGTCGTGAAATGTGCGTTAATTGCTCGTTACCACTAATCTTCTCATCGTCATGCCCGGCCCTCGCCAGCTTTCTTGCGTCATTCGTTAGGAGCTTAGATACATTAAAGTTTCCCGCCTCGGATATGCTGCGAATGTTTTCAAGTCGAGTAATTGGTATATGACGCCAGTGGGTTATAATCTGAAGTCTTGGATGTTCCTTCTGTCTCCCAGGCTGATGCCTGACTTTTAACATCAAGCTTTACGTTATCAATGGATTATTAGCTGGATTATTTATGGATATTTTTTTTTTCGGAGGGACGGAGGCAGGGGTGGGAGGGAGGGTAAATACATGATGTGTTTGAAAACTAATTTTTTTTTTTTTTTTAGATGAGAACACAAGAATTTGTATTCAGTACACTCGAATCGTTTTCATTATCCCTCATAGTTTCTTCCTTTCCTGATTATCGTTGTCTACATATTAGGCGTTCTCTGTCCCCTATGGCCATAGATATCATGTTGTGAGAGGAGACTAACCGATGCCGATATCCCTTGATGCCATATTCTGCCCCATTACACTAGTGTGATGAGTGGTTTATCTAAAGACCGACCCCTCAGCGGCCATGTATTACTATAATGGCTACCTTTTATCTTTCCTGTACCTACCCCATGTGTTGATAGCCAACATGGTACGGGCGAAGACATTATTATGACAAGAGATACAGCCCAAGAAGCCGGAAATATTTCCTTCGACTTTACTGTTAGTATCGTCAAAGATTTTAGGCCTCTCATGACCAAAGGAAACAGTCTTCAAGATTGAAATATACGAAAGGACGCCAAAGGGCCTCGTGAAGAATCAAACAGCTGCACTGCTAAAATCTGAAAATTGCCTCTTAAATCATAAATCATATATATCTTGTGGACACGTAGAAAACTGGAGAGGTTTTGTGAAATATGGAACGAGTTTGAATTCGTCATTTATTTATTTTAACTCACCGTTCATTTGATGTTTCTTCCATAATAAACACTCTAATGGCTTGTTCAGTTCCGGTCTGGGAGTTAAGTGTCCGTTCTCCTTTCAGAGGTCTGAGTTGTCTCTATCACGGGCATGCGTTCGTTTAGCAAAAAGCAAGGAGTATTCCAGAAGAGAAAGCCCAGTAATAGATACATTATTAAATGAACTCGTTTGCTGCCACATAATTCCCAAAACTGGACTTTTTTCTTCGTCTCATCTGTAGTTTAAGGTCTCAAAACATCCCTGGTAACAAAAGTTAAAGTGAAGATCCCAGAATCGCAAGTACTCATCAGGCCGTAGCAAGGGAATTTACCTAGTAAAAAGAAAAGCTTTTCTTCTTAGTAATACTTCAATTTTACATTTTATGGCTTTTGGATGTTTGCACTGTAACTTTTAACTGTTAACTTCTTAATAATTTTTTTTCTTCTTAGCCTTTGCTTCAATGTGATTGTGTAAAATGCGATTTAGGCACTTTTCGTGCTATGGACTTCAAATAATAACAGAGTTAAAATAATGTTGAATGCGGATGAATGCTCAGGCAAATGTTTACATGTTGTGTTTTTTTAATCTGTTTAAATGAAATCTTTGAACATATTCCAAGATCCTGTTTTCAAATAAAAGATTATAAAATGGGATAAGATGCTAATACATTTTATAAGTTTGTTACGCTCTATTTAATTGGTCTCGTCTACAAGTGTATATACGTATAACCTCTAGGAAATTTGAAGAAATACCATGTGTAAATGGAAATCTCGCTTTTTGTCAGTTATCTGTCTTTTTGTTTGTTTGTTTGTTTTAATTAAAGCCGAGCATGATAGAAATAACGATGTTATGTGATTTGCTGTCCTGGAGAATAGAAAGGTAAGATAGTTAATCCTCGAGGAAAATACGGGCAGAGTATCTCGTAAGGCGCTGTCTGAGGTTTCATCTGTTACGCACTTTATCCCAGAATTTGAAAGTAGAATATGAGCGAGAAATAAAATATAATTTGAATAATGTGTTTTCTCCACAGATAAGTATGATAACAAAAACAGTACAGTGTCTGCCGTAATAACAAATTATATTTGTCTGTGCAAAGGGTGTCCAAACTGTCATATGACACCGAAGAAAATAAATGTTGAAGAAAAACTGATATGGATATGCACAGTAGTCAAAAGATATTGGGAAGACTGGAATTTTGTAATAGTATACACATATATATATACAATTAAAATACATATTATGGAACTATCAATTTGAATGAGTGACGATTGCCAAAAGATGAACACTATCAGGTTGCTTCCAACGTAATCATTTCAGCACTGTATTAGTCTATACATATTATTAAAAAAAACAAAAAAAGATTCAGGAATTAATGAGTTCAAGACAATTCGTCCATTTGTATGTAATCTCATTCACTGTTAAGAAAGCTGCACAGAAACAAAAGAATAAGATACATCCTGCATGTGTAGACAAGGTAATGTGGTTTTATAAAGTCATTAATTTAAACATTATCAATCTGATGACTAAATAAAAGAGGAGAGGAGGGGGGGGGGGAGCATGAAAATAAAATAAAATGAAATGAAATAAAACCGAGAGAGAAAAAGAAAAAATCCACTTCTCTCTTGAAGGGTTTATTGATCATACTTATTGGTTATACAGTTTTGTCGCCGGGCCATTATTTTCTTTTTCATTATTGATAAACTTATCTATCAAGCCTGTGGCACCCTAAGACGTGTGACAAAGCACATACTTCCAGTTTAAGTGGTGCTAGAGAAACATTTTATCCGTTGTTCCTCACCTTTATTTCTCTTCAGTCCCCCACCATATATTAACGGGACCATCCACCTGATGAGCCATTTTGATTCTCTGTCAAAATTAATTACTTTCTTTTGCCAAGTCCAAGCGGTATAGGACAAGCATTGTAAAGGATGTAAACAAAACAACAAAAAAAAAAAAATTTTTTTTCTATTGTTATGCGAAACATAAGTACATAACAGAAAATTCTGAGAAAAAGAAATTCACCTTGTAATGATTTTTTCTTTTTTTTTTTTTTTTCTTTTTAATGATTTTTTTTTTTTTTTTTTTAATTTTTTGCTTCACCTATTTCAAATAACGTCAGAAAAAGTGACAATACTTTCTTTCGAATGCTTGTCGTACACCTTTTGCACTTGGCAAGGGGAAGCAACCTAGCCGACTGAAAAATAGCTCATTCATATGGAATGTGGAAGAGTCGAGCACTTACTCTCTCCGATAAGTGCAAACATGTAAATGTTTCACCAAGGGGCACAGGTTTCAGTCCAGGTATTCCACCGTCATCACCAATTACCAAACTTTCTCTCGGGAAAACTATGCACCACTGTTGTAGAGCAGAGTCGAATCTTTCTCAAAGTGGGCAATAAAACTGTCTGGCTAAGACAGCCACTCCAGCTAAAAGATGGCCACTTCCCCTGTTTTCATTCTTGCTCTGATTTGAACTTCCGCCATATTAATGCGGTATGTGGCTACTCAAGTAAGCAACCACAAGTTGAATGAGGGAACCATTCGAGGGGATTCAAATACATGTGACAAATGCTGTTGGTTTCTGCAATAGACCTGACAGTATTTTTACACAATTTTTGTAAAATATTTAATTATGAAGAAATTAGAAGCAAATTAATATATTTCTGTACATTATTCTATGCAAAATATTTTGTTTCATGACATTTTTGCTTATTTTGTTGCTGGTGTTGTTGTTAACAATGGAAGCATGTTTCCAGCACTCTAGCTCTCTTCGTTGTAATATCCAACGCCTTTAACTATTGAAATAGTAGGGCTGAAAACAAAATGTAATTAATGGGGGACTAGGACGTAATAAGAGAGAAAGAGAAAGAGCACTGGGAAATCTGAATCATTGAAGTATGAGGATGACTAGACTGCTATTATATTTCACTTACTTTGAATCTTTTTTTAATCTAACACCGATAAGCTGTTATGGACAGAGAGCTTTTTCTATTACTATTATGAATAATTTATTTTATGTTGTTTTATCTTCACTTCATTTTTTTCATTTTTTGTATCTATCTCTTCATTTGTTTATATATACATACATGATATTCCTCTCCCGATCATACTTCAGAATGCTATTTATAGAGTTCATGAATGTCTACTGAGTGTATGATCCTCTTAGAGTGTATTAAGAGAGGGGGGGGGGGCAGGTCCTGAAATTTGGTTTTTGCTAAAAATATTCGATTTTGGGCTTTGTTTTCTTTTAAAAGTTAGGTCTCTGCTGAATATAAAAATGTTATTAGAAAGTTAATATGTCCATTCTAAGGTGTGGGAAGAGGGGTCAAGCAGAAGCCACCCAGGCTCTTGCTAATTTTGGGCCCATTTATTCAATGATAGATCACTATTTCGCTGGCTATTGGCAAACTGCGTATAGAAGACTTGAATATGATTTCCTTTACCATTATCGGGAGCCCCAGTGCCAGGGGTGGACACTGGCTGGCCATATGAGGCACTGACCATACCCAATTCCAGTGAAAACGTTCACCTGAGCCTTTGAAATAGACTTCCCGCGGCCTTATGGGTGTGAAATATGCCATTTTTCTGCTGTTGCAGAGTACATTTGTGCATTATCTGTCACAGGAAGGGTAAAAACGCTCTTGGTGTTGACCGAGGAAGACATGGCAGCCATATATAGCCCTCTCTGGACCCTAAAATGACTCCACAGAAGATGGGGGTAGGGAAGCCAAAATGAAGAAAAAATGGGAGTAGGGGCACAGGAGAAGGCAAAACGAAGGCATAGGAATCATGGGAAATGGTCTAGTAGGTGAAACAAACATGTTTTGGGGTTGTAAGTTCGATCAGAAGCTCTTTAGGGTTGCCTTTTTAGAGAAATAAAATTTAAATGGAATTTTCTAAAAAAAAAAAAAAGAGGCTTGTCTGAACTCAGCTTTCAGATTCTAATATGGAAAGGGTAATTCATTGGCTGTTTTGTAGATTTTAAAGGCCCGTCTGAAAACAAACTAAATCTCTACTTCCAGATTTTAAAATGGAAAGACAATTCCATGGCTGTTTTGAAGATTTGAAAGGCCCGTCTGAAAACAATCTCCCTTTTCATTTTTAAATACGAGAGGGCAATTTCATGGCTGTTTTGTAGATTTTAAAGGCCCGTCTGGAAACAAACTAAATCTCCCCTTTCAAATTTTAAAATGGAAAGGCAATTTCATGGCTGGTTGGTACATTTTAAAGGCACGCCTGAAAACAATCTCCTTTTTCAGATTTTAATATGGAAAGACAATTCCATGCTTGTTTTGTAGATTTTAAAGGCCCGTCTAAAAACAAGCTAGATCTCCCTTTTCAGATTTCAATATGGGTGTTCAACTCCATGGCTGTAGGTTTTAATTCTTTATATGATGTTCTCTTTTATTCATCACATTTCACTGAACAGTGCGTTGTTCTGTGTCTATTGATATGAACGAGCAAGGGGCACAGATCTAGTGATTGTCATTTTATTAACTGCCCAATACAGAATGGAAATCGCAAGAGACTGGTCATTGAAACAGATGCATGTTTTATTTGGAATGACCCATCATCCTCTCGCCAGTTTAGACGTGTGAGGAATCGTCCATTCTGCAGCTCATAAATTGCCATAACCCTAAATCTCTGCGCTGCTGCTTTCAAGAGGTTTGCTGAAAATAAATCTTCAGAGTAGAGGACCTTCAAGTGTATAGCAAAATACAACCGTCTGTGCCGAGCTCTTATATGCAAATACACTTGTCAGGATCGTGCATTCGTTCTTTCATCCATTCGTCTGTTAACGCTCACATTTCTCTGAGGGTGTCATTGATACGACACTTTCCTGATGAAGATTGTCTAGAAAAGAGGAAGAAAGTCCTGACAGGGATAATAGTGTAACTGTCGCCAGCATAAACAAATGTCAAACTTTAATGTGAGCTGCACTTTGCTTTGATTACTTTATCAGCGGCTGTGCCCATCAAAAGGCACACGTGCATGAAGAGAACGTCGAATACTTAGCAGTGTTGCAGCTGACTTTCTGTCAGAAAACGTAATTGGGTGTTAAGCAGCATACCAGCCTAAGCCTTCAGTCAGATTAAAACTGTTTCTACTTTGTCTGTAATAGAGATAATAAATAAAACGGATGAGGCTTGACAGTGATAAATTTCAGTGCCAAAAGTTTAATTTGTGATGCACGTGGGTTTTATTTCTCTCCAGCAAGAGTTGCTTATTGACGGTTGTGAATCATTGCCTAAAGAACATGCGACTGAAGCGTTTATCGGTGAATCAAGTCTACACCACCTTTGTCGACCACCTTTTTTCTGTATGAAGAGTGATTCATTTTGTTTAAAATAGCTCATCTATACCTCATCTCGTCTTTGTTCCCCTATATGGATAAAAGTGGTTAACTTCACTGCATCAAATATTGCCTAAGATTGCCATTGAAAACAGTTAAAATCAAAGGTAAAAACATGCAAATATATCAAAGGCATGACATGTTTCACTGAATTTCATGACTTTGTTAACCATTGCAGCATTACGTGCATGAAAAAGGCATCACCATTATGGAGCTTTGTTGCACAATTAAAATACTATTTTCCCTCTAAACACCCCCTCCCTTTTTTTTTTTCTTTTGTTTTAGCCTATTCACTCAGGGATAGTCCATCAATATCAGCTCCGTTTTATGATTGATCACTTTGAAATCATCATATCATGCGACTCTGGGTAGAGCTATAAAATAATTTTAATAATCAAAGCTTATATTATCAATAGATATACAGGAGAAACGGGAGCACTAGGTTATACGTTCTGGGTGTACGCCCGCTCATATGATACGCTTCACTGATTTCTTGGTGATTCTCTAGAGACCATAACATATCAATACTACTTTACCAGATTCATTATCACAGATATTGTCAGCTTAAACTTGCTGTCAATAAATGGCATTTCGGCGCAGTTCTTGTTCTCTTATTATTTGAGGAGTTACTTTTTTTTTTTTTTAACAGGCCGAATTCTGACACTGGGTTTTTTTTTCTTCCCCCCCCCCCCCCCCCCCCCCCGCCTTCCTTTATTCCCTCTCCCCCGTCTTCACCTCTATCTTCCTCCATGGGCAAATGAACTTTGCAGCCCAACGTCTATTTTGACTAGAAATCATAGCAGTTCTTCTATTTGCCACGATTACAATAGGAAGGCTGTTTCATTAGTCAGCGGCATGCTAAGCCATTAGCAAGAAGATAGCCTCTGAGCAAAAGGCACAAATAAACCACTAGCGCCTATTAGTTTAAGCATTTTAAAATTGCCAAAGATCGTTTACATTTTCTCTAGGATTGACTGTTATAGAAGTTTCACACAAACGTGAAAGATGTTCGAGCCAAGTCATCAGCCTGTTAAGTCGAAGCGGTGTGCTGCTCACATACAAGTGAAGAATCCTGGGGTGAAACTGGGTCAATGCAACACTTACATTTTACGTCTAGGTCTGTTAATGCTAATTAGGGATGACATCCCATTTACCGCAAGGTTTCAAATCATTGCTGTGAAGCGTCTCATTTCTGTTGGCTTCTTTCAGTCTAAGACATCGATGGAGAAACATTTCTGGAAGTGCTGAAAATACGAAAGCATGGAGATTTTGTATACTTTTTATAAAAATATAATTAAAAGATAATATTATATTTCACTGTTTGTGGAACTGTATCACCGTTTGCATGTGACCTTATGCGTTGTGTATTCATACGTGTTTCTGCATTGTAAACAATGTCCACTTTTTGTAGCCGACCAAGCAGCTGTTCACACGTTTCTGCAGTTCTCTATAAGTAGCCTAAAAGAATTCTATTTCTCCCTCACCTTTTTTTTTTTTCCTCTCCCGATTAGTGTTCCTACACCCACTCTTCCAACTATTTGACTCAAATGTTCAGTCAAAAGCTTCCTTTTTACTTGTCTCCATCTTGTCCAACTATCATTTACCTGTGTTGTCACCTAACTTGTTTTTTTTTTTTTTCTCTCTGTTATATTCCTACTCTTTTATTGATTCTTCCTGGGCATCTGTTTGTCTATTGTGTATCTCTCCACTAAATTATCTCATAGCTCTCACATCGTCCTTGTTTTATTTGTCCGTTTACACACACTATTTGGCCAGATTAAAAAAAAAAAAAAATGTAAGAAAAAAAAAAAAAAGACATGTCTGAGGTACATGTGTTGTAGATCCCCCCCCCCCCCTAAAAAAAAAGAAAACTGTGACAATAAACTAGTCTAGAAGAAAATTCTTTTAATTTGGTTCCAAGGGCATAAAATTTAACTGACACCAGTTACCATTTTATAGAAATTTCAAACATTACCGATTTCCAGATCTTTAAAACATATTATTCTGTTTAATGGTCACATCTGCTTAATATCGTTCGATGCTTTCTAAACGCGCAGGCAATAAGAGGTTTTTGTGATATAATATAAAACTATGCCCAAGTTTAGACCGGCCTTGGTGTTCCTTTCAGTGACCAGCTGTCAAACCCAAAATTTCTTCGACAATGGATACTTTTAGACCAGCTTTGATGTAAACTGGAGTGTCAGGCATTATACTGCTTGCTGCAGCGGATTCTTCTTTAACTCGTTTTTTTTTTTTTTGCTTTGCAATTTTTTACTTTTTTTTTTTTTTTTTGAAATTCACATATAACTCAATATAATCACCTTATCATGGACAACCGATTCTTATGTTTTATTTTGTGGGATTCTCAACAAGCAGCATCATATGCCTTCATCTTGTTACCTCACCCCCTCCCCCCTCCCAACCCATCCCGGCCTGTTATATTCAGTCTTCACCCTGAGGTTACACAATCTTCAAGCATTTTTGTTTTTAATTTGTATTTGCCTCTCCTCTTTCACAGCACAGGTAGTTTTCTAGTTTTTTTTTTTTTTTATTGGTTTTTAATCTACATAATTTTCTAATGAATATCTCCTCTAATCAACTTTCTGTTCCATTGCTTACACTTCGTGTTCGTTTGGCGTCATCTTTACACTATTACCATTTGACTCGCTTGATTAAACCACACCAAAATCACATAGAACTGATGTCAATACCATTATGATCTTGATATCTGCACAGACAACAGTAGAACCAGTTACAGTGTAGAGAATATGTATGAGCATTGCCACCATAAGTTCCAGATGTAATCAATGCTTTATTACTTTCACAGTTAATCAAAACTGTAAAAATTGTATGATCATTAGTGAAATAGCCAGTTGTTCATTGTTCAGCACATCAAAAGTTTTCTAACCTTGTAATATAGAAATCAGATATATCGGAGCGTTTGGACGCATCACCCTAAAATAAACACTTTTTTTGGTGTTGTTGTTGTTGTTGTTGACGTCTCTACCCTTCTGGTCTTCCACAGTGAATGCTGGCAGTTGAAAAAGAACATGTTTATGGCTAATCGCAATGTTGCAGACTCTGCAATATGTTGTGAAAAAGAACATGTTTATGGCTAATCGCAATGTTGCAGACTCTGCAATATTCCTATACTTTTTAATAACAGTAATATCTTCTTCTTCTTAGTTCTTAACACAATTTGGGGTTACCGGTCACGTCTCCATCCGTCACCATTACGGTCCAAGGCTTGGGGCTTCGCAGTATTTACGCTGGTGTCATTACATGTCGCTATATCACGCTCAATCTTCACATATAACTTCTGGACTCTAGTGGTATTCAACTGCTGTGTGATCCATTACTTGTCATCTCTATAAAGTTTTGCAGCTTCCAGTTTTACAGCTTCTTTCTTTTTACTCTGGCGCGATACCTTTGAACAACTCACTAGGCTTATGCTGATCTGTGCCAGAATCCCGGAAACATGACTCCAAACTTCGGCATTTCGTGTCATACACCTCAGCGCCGTGCCGTTTTGCTTTTCATCCTACCTTTCCACATAACGAATTGCAGCAGGAGGGATTGTTGACAACATGCTCGCTTCATTAACTCACTCCCCGACCGTCTTCTGTCTCAGGCCACACTTTAGTAACTGTTGTTGTTGTTGTTGTTGTTGTTGTTGTTCTGTGTGTAACGTAGAGGAGAAGTCAGTGAGAGAGTGCAGTTATACAAAGCACTCGCATCAGAGTTTAAACACAAAGCCTTCGCATCAGAGTTGGAACCCTTTGTCATTAATAGCTACTCCGTATAAACGTGCCAGGACATAAGGGAATAAAGAAAGACCTGAAAGAAGAGGGAACGGACGAAGAGAGGAAAAGAGGGAGAGACAGGATTCTGGGCAGTTTTGGTGCTTAAAGTCCAGACAAGAAATATTTATGTCTTTGCTAAGTTTATATCATGACTTAACAATTTATATTTTCTATCTTGCAAACCAAACGGGGTCTCATTTCGTTGCCAGCGGAGAGAAAATATAGCCTAATTATTGGAATATGTCCAGGAATTCGCGATAAGGATAAAAAATACTTCTAAAAACTAAAAGAATAAGAAATCAGGACTTGATCTTGACTGTCTGTGGATTTCCGTCATTATGAGCATCTAGTTAGAGACTACCGACTCTGACGCAAAAGTTTATTGTAAAAATTACAAAGTAGTAAATGTAAGAAATCAGGAACATAACGTTTTTCCATGTCCTTCCAACGTAGTGGGGATGATTTTTTTTTCTTTTTTTTTTTTTTTTTGTTTTGTTTTTTAAGAAGAGTAATAATTAATTGCTTGCGGTGTTGGCAGATGATTAGCTTAGGGAACCTGTGGACGTTAATAATGAGTAATGTGTGCTCAGATAACTGCATGTGCATGTGTCTACGAGAGCCATGCATTTAACATCATGTGTTTTTCTCATCGTCTTTCCCACGTGAACATAGTGTCAGCCTTTCATGTGTGAAAATTAGAAGTGTATTTTCACTGACGTTTGCAAAATGTTTATTGGTCACCAATTTAGTCAGTTAATCTGATCATTTACTAAGCTGTTAATTAATGTCAGCCGAGTGATTTCTATTATGTTAGTTAATAAATTAAGTAATTTGCTTTCTATGCACGTAATTAGTATTATTATTATTTTGAATGGGTTATGATTGCAACTAGTGTCTAGTCAAACACTTTTATAGTAGAAAATGCACAGAAATGTAAATTTTAATGTTTGTCTTCTAGAGGAAATGAATGTTACCATCGTGCAAGCCTTTCTTTAGTGCACACAACTCTTCCAGGAACAGACAGCCACCTTTTTCTGCTCACAGTTATTCTGAAGATCCCTGTTTGTAAGAACGCAGGTGGAACGCTGACGGACGAAACGCGAGGGCTATAAACAGCCACTCATTTTTAAGTGCCACCTGGTACGTTGGTTGAGAGGATTGGTATAAGGCTGTAACTTGCCGGAAGATGCATTTCTTTTACAATGGACATTTCCTCTTACACTGAAAGGGGGAAAAGTTCGAGGAATCTTCAAACATCGGACGTGTTCTCCTTTGATTCGTAAGACATAAATGAATAGAGTGTCAAGTATTTCACTAGTGTCAAGTCATTATGAATAACAATGTTAAAATGTCTGATTGATTTTTTAAACATATTAAGACAGTATGCAGCTGAAATATAACTATTACGTTTTTAACAAACGTAATCACTTGCAGCTGCCCACTATCAATAGCAATTTAGAAACGGAAAGAAACGTGACTCGACTAGGAATATTTCTCAGAGGATGCAAAATGCTAACATTGCCTGAGAGGATGCTTTTCCTAATTTTGTTTACTAACTACCATCTCCTTTTTTTTCCACAAAAATTATGTAACGTGCCTAGTACCAGCATGATAAAGAAAACATTGTGAATATAGGTAGATAGTGTCATTTTTGTCTTTTTTACTACTGAAAATACATTCATAATATGTTCATTAAGTCATGAAGATGTGTTTTTCTCAAGCGAAGGGGGTGTACGGGAGTGTTAGCGTACAAACCATTAGTAAAGTTTTAAGCTAATGCAGGCGCTACTTGCATCAAACTGACATATTAGTTTTTGCCATGCGTTCTCTCAAAGCCGAAAGGAACAATATCGTCTAATAACTTTTAGAATTCCAGGAATTTCCCAGCTCTGCATCACTGATGAGCAAACGTTTATGAATGAAGATAGTGTGAGTAAGAGACACCAATCCTAGCATGATTGCAGTGTACACAAAGACAGAAACGGGAGTGTTAGGACATTTGGCTTTGTATGCCATCTCAACCTGAAGAAGGGACATAATGAACAAGAAAGTGTGACAGGAGAACCAGTTGCATATATCACATCAGAGAGAGAGAATACAACAAAAAGTTGTTTTTTTTTTTTAATGTTTAGTAATCAACCATCTAATTTTACTCATTCCTTCAACTTATTTATGATTGATTCATAAGCTGAAAGATAGAGATGTCAAGAGGCAGATCTGTTCACAAAGCGTGTCTTATACATTACACATTTGAATTATTTCAGTTTGAACAATATGTCATGATTATGAGAGGCTCATCTGAAATCAAAATCTAGCCCTTTCTATTAATTTTCAAAACTATATAATATTTTACCCTCTTTATCTTGTTTTTATACTACATCGGTATCTGTTGACACGCATAAGCACCTAAATGATAAAAATATTTTGAGTGAACAAAGCAATGTTTATAGTTTTCAAGTGTTTAAAAGAGTTCATTGACTGTTATTCACTGCAGTCCAGGAACAAAGCGATGATATGCATCTCTTTATCCGTGTTCCTCCATAAAAAAGTGAAACAGTTTTCATGGCTCCCTAAAATAAAGGCCTATCATGGAAGAAGTTTACTTTGTAATCACAAGCATCTTCCCTGAAGTATTTTACAACTAATAGAGATGCGATTCTAAAAATCGATCTCTATACACTTTTAGTTATAACCATAGATCGTGGAGTTCCACGATCTATGTTATAAGTCTCCATTCCCAGAGCGTCCTAAATGTAAGATTACAGAACAGTAGAAGGTTAAGAGTAGCATATTTTCTATCCCTTTCCTCTTTTCTCCTGATATATTTCTCACAATATGGCATCCTAAATATTCATTTGAGGCAATACGAGCTATTTTTTTAGAGTCTATTTTTGTAAGAGTTTCGAATAGCTAACCAACCAGAAAAAAAAAAAAAAAACTGACGCATTTCGGATTCCAGGTTAGACTTTTTAATGCCCGTGTACTGCCGTCTCCATGGGTGGCACTAGGTAGGATTTTATTTTCTTTTGTTGCATTTTTTTCTTTTCCCCTAACCTTCAGCCCTAAACGATCACTGTTTACTCAAAGGCTGTCATTGTAATTGCTCTGCTGCCTGGCTTCTCTACGCCTCCTGCTTGTTTGTTTTGTGTTAAAGAAAATGTTAAAATGTGCAGTTTATGTCTTTTTTTTTTTTTTAAACACTTCCAATGAATCAATTGTCACTGGCACTCTGCTGTAACTAGTTTAAGTAAGGCAATGGATGTTATTTCTATTGCTAAATTTAAGTGCACAGTTCTTATATCAGTTCTTAATATTTAAATTGTCCTGATTTTTTTTTTTTTTTATACAAACAACATAAGTAAATATGTTGTAACAAAACTAAATTAATAAATACATCTGCATGAAAGGGAGACTGCATACTGCAATGTCACGCAAAGCATTGTACTATGACAGACAAGTCTTGGGATGTACGACAGGGATTACTGCAATTGGTCAGCTAGAGCTTCGACGTTGAGGGTGAATTTCACTGACTAATGAATCATGATTTCCTATTACTGTAAGGTAGTACGTCTGATCAGAGAACAAAAATATCACACTAAACGTTGTGTTCTTTCTTTAGTCAATTTTGACGAATGAAATATTCAGCACAGGGTCAGGAACAGTTGCTTGCACAGGGAAAATTGTACATCGTAGGATCCACACGCTGTAAGTATACAATAATTATGAAGAAGAAATTGAGTTTCTTCGCTAGAAAGCAATCTAATAGGTTATCATTTCGTGAGAAGGAGATACTTAAGGAAAACTAGATTTCAAATTCAATATGAAAGAGGAAAGTATACACCGAAAGAGAGAGAGGATTGAGACCTAAGTGTATACGTTTGCGATTGTGTTGTATGAGAAAAAAGGATGGACTGGGAGAGAAATGGAAAGAAAATGAAATCAAAAGGCGAAGGAAGTGAAAGACAGAAGGAAAAGAAAAACAGACAGAGAAATGGATTCGGGAAAAGAGAGACAGAAAGGTATGCTCGGAAACAAGAGGTGAAGCATGAGCAAGCGCAAAGGTGAATAAAAACTGAAGAAGAATGCATGGGAAAGAGGGGAAGGAGCACATGTTGTAACAGGCAACCTAACCTTAAGATTGAGTTTGGTAAGGGACGGGGTGAAAGACAGGTGTTACAGAATGTCACTACTGTCAGAGACTAATGTTTGAAATAAGTGCCAGGGATTGTGCGTCAGTTTCGCTTTGTTACGGTGCTTAGGAAAACCAGAAGACAAGGGGAAAGCGTGGCCTTTCTCTGGCTCGACATTACTTTCACCCAGTATTGGTTATCTCTGGAGCGGCACTAATTGAACGGATAACTGGCGATGGTATGCAGGTTCTGGAGTTCTAGAGCTCCACTCCCAGTCTCGTTCTCTTTTCATTCCGTAACTCATTGCATGCTGCAATTTCTGCTTGGATAATAGCCCACTGTATGCGTGAGTGGCATTCATAATGCCAAAGCCAAAAGGAGTATAAACCTGAGGAGGACAATCTTGCAGAACATCAGAATTTATTGTAGAAAAAACACATAGACCGTGCCTGTATTAAATGGACCAGAAATAAAGCGCATTTAGTTACAATATTATATCAGTGATATTCAGATGATATTACCTGAAACTACGGAGAGAGAAAACAGCCCTTTTTTCTTTTTCTATTCTCCCCCCCCCCCTCTATCTCTCTCTCTCTCTTTCTCTCTCTCTCTCTCTCTCTCTCTTTCTCTCTCTCTTTCAAGGTGATATTTTTCTGACAAAGAAACATCTTTTTTTTTTTTTCAAATACATTTGCGATTTAAGTTGATACATGCATAGAATTACTGAGTAGGTTTATGTATTATGAATATAATATGCATGATGGAAAAAGTGCAGCCTAATATGACAATTACGTGAAAGCTTTGTCTTGGATAAGGAGAGAACGGATAAATCCGTTCTTGGATTTGTTTTCAAACCAGTTTGTATTTTATTTCACATGTCAACTGCAAGAACAGATTTGATGGTGATTTACAAAAAAGTTAACAAATTAAACTGAGAGGGGAAAACGTGGCGGATGTGTCTGGTCTATTTATTCGGTTGTTTTGGACTCGAGGAAGGACTAAAACTTGGTTCGTTTTGATATGTTTCGTTGTTTTGTATATCTGTTTTGTAACCCTATGATACTTTTTGCTGCTGGCAGGAAGGATAACCTGCCTAGGGCGTATTTCTATGATTTTTAACCTCGCCAGTAAATCATGACTGTTTAATTTGAATCAATACGGTAAATGGTAAGCTTTTTTTTTTTTTTTTTAACAGTTCTTTGAGAGAAGTGATAGATGAAATGTGGTAAGGCAAATTATAATCTGCTTTATGCTCTGATGGTAATCCACAGTTACATAGATCGTTGTATACCCCCCCCCACCCCACCCCCCCCCCCCCTCCAGCTAACGACCAGCTATATCTGTGGATAGTAAGTGACTCAATGAAAAAAGGAAGATAATTTGTTCAACAGGAAGAGGCAGTCACCATGTTCTAATCAGCGATATTATGCCCGAAACTTCAGCTATGGCATAATCATGTCTGCTTAGAAGAAAAATGATAATGGCCATTGTAAATGAAGTTGTTCTTTTACATTCAACATCACTTAGGGTCATTAAGAATGCTGAAAGAATGATGATAAGAGAAAAAGTCTGAATAATCTCCGTTTGAATGAAAAACTGTGATATATATATCAAGAGCAGTTATAAGTAGCTAGTAGGGTATGGCGTCTGCTCATGGAGAAAACAGGCCGGGATCGACTCGCAGGTCCTGTATCGGGGGGATGGAAGGACACGAAGATCGAAAACCCCCATTTTTTCAGTGACGCAGCGGTCATTAGCTTCCACGGATAAGAGCGAATATAATATTTTGGATGTCCCGTGTGTACATTACGCACGATAAAGAACCTTTGGCAGTTCAAAATCGATGGAAGAGTAGGCCGAGTGCTGCTGTCCGGACAAAAATTCCAAATTCCAAATTTCTACCCACAAAATGTCTCAGCAAAAATTGGCAACTTCTAAAAAAGCCGAGATAATCTTACTTTTTCAGGATTGAACGGTTTAAGAAAAAATTTTTAAAAATAAAAAATAGCTCGCAGAACGATAATAAGCCGATCGCCCTTCTCGGTCTTTCATGATGACTTGTGAGGTTAGTGGTGAAACAGAGCCATTCTCGCAGTGTCTACAAAAGATTTTTCCTACTTTATTGTCACTGATTTTTATTACAGCACACATGTATTTGAGTCATATGTCCTATAAATAGTAAACTGATAGACGACGAATTGTAATGTAATTATCTTCAGCCATCTTTATCACCAGATCATCCAATGCTCTCTAATCCTAAATAGTTTTAAAACAAATGTAGTAATAATATTTTTTTTTTTTTTTAAAGTAATCACGATCTGACTTGTGTGTGGAAAATTTCTGATAACAGATAACAAAAATGTGTCAGTAAAAAGAGGTAGAAGCAAAATGAAAAATGAATGTGTCGTACATTGGTGCCTTTAGTTAAGAACGTATATAATCCAAATTCTGAAAAAGAAAACAAAATATATAAACTGTAATTAAAACAACAACAACAAACAAACAAACAAGAAAGAGAAGACAAGGCAAGGCAAGATAAGACAAGAAAGACAAATTGATGAATGTCCAGACCATTCCTAATGGAATGCTCTTTTTTATAACTCATGTCTAGGAAAAGAATGCCGATTTATTTTGAGGTTTTTCACTTTGTGCACATGATTAATCTATAATACAGTTTTCCCCGGCCAATGAGCAGACGGGTCGTCATTTGTCACGTGTGAATGGCGCCAATAACAAAGAATGATGGACTGCACATTTGCAGGCTCCAGGAGAGAGCAAGGTGAATAAGAATCTCAAGTTTTAAACAGTAATGAACTTGTTCTGAATCTCGGCGTGACCATAAAAGGGTGCTGAACTTTTTTTTTTTATTGTGAGTTGTTAGATAATGGGAAGCACTCGGCATTTTACATTGTGAAACACATTTCAGCTTTCATGGTTTCATGCCTGCGGTCCAGGCAAGATAACGGGACATCAAGTCTAGTTGTCAAAGACGTCAAAACAATGAACACTGACCTTACGCCAGTTTGGGCTTGGATTTGGGTTTGGGTTTAATGGCGGATCAGCATTCGTGCGCTTTTGTCTGCGAGTGCAGGTCAAACAGAGCTTGCTTATGTCGATAGACTAATTGAGGTTCATGTATTTTGCTCATCATGCTTTGTTAAAGTAGTGTGAATCATCACTGCTGCCGCAGGTTCAGATGCTAAATCCGTAACAGAAGTTGGGATACGTTCAGTGTGATTTTCGTTACACCTGAATATTCTTATGCCATCTTCGCTGAATGTTGATTTGAGTTTTTATTTTTCATCCTGAATAATTATGTGTGTGTATTTGGTTATCTGTTACCGATGCTGTTTTACTACAAGATATTCTTTAGCCACTTTAAGAAATCAGCAGTGGGTGCAATGAAAAATATCTGGATGAAATTCATTGAGAAAATGCTTATCTAATCATATTCTCGTTGATAATTAGGGGAGACTATGAAGAAAAGAGCAAAAGATGACCCGAACAAAAAGCGCACGGCAGCCTTGATTTAATGTTTATTAAGAGACATTGTAAAGAAAAGCATAGATAATCATCTTTTATTAGTGAGTGGTTATGAAACAAGTCGAATTCACGTGGAAATGCTTTGAAAAGCAAGATAATTAATTTTGTGATAATTTTCCACAGTAACGAATCAGTTGCTGTGAAAGTTAACAAGACAGCCTTACAAGTTGATATCAATGAGCCTTATCTTCTCCAGAAGAGCTAACAGTTCTGTGTTATCGCAGGTCAAATGTGAAAAAGCGAAAACAGACGTTTCACTCTTTCCCCAAAACATTTGCCCTTTTGGGAATTTTGGGTTGAATGAAGGATTTGAGGACTCCCTCTTTTTTTCCCCCGTTAACTGTCTAGAACAATTTGCTCTTTCATTCGCTAAAACCGCATAACGTACTCTCTGAGAGTTAGAAAATACTGTCAATGCGCTTGTTTGGCAGCGAGCGGAGTACCCTCTCTCTGAATTCGGGCTGTCTAGCATCACGATAAAACGGTTACACAGAGGCTATTGTTAGCTTTTGAGAAGAGAATTCGGTGCTGGGTACTTGATGAAAGGTCAAAAGAGTAACGAACAGAATTCAATTTGAAATGTTAGGGCTGACAGTAACTGCGCTTACTTTAGTGGAGGGAGAAGACTGCGGCAGGCAGGAAAGATTTGAGAAATGGAAGGGAATGGGAAAACTCTATAGAGCTTTTCTCTCCAGGCGATGGTAATTCTTGTTGTCAGCAGCTTTTCTCGATAATCCAACAATAAAAATCATAAAATTATTGAAAAATGTTCCAGACTGGCGAGCACGCATAGAGTTCAACAACCATGGATTGGGCCAATACCTCGATCTGTCTTTATTCAAATTATCATTTACGTCAGAGAATTTCATTTTTTTTTTTTTCTCCTGGTTATGCCTATTGCCTGTAATTCGAACAATGCGAGAGATATTTAAGGATATTAAAGTGCTTTTTCATGTAGAATTTTTTTTTTTTTTTTGTGCATAACTGTTTTCCTGTACATGTTCATTTTCATACTTAACATTATTTGCTCATCTTTGCCTCCAGATAATGCAAGTACCTCATTTGTCGCTAGGAGATAAACTTACTATAATGTTAATATTCTTCTCTCTGTCTCTCTTTCTCTCTCTGTAGGTCTGTCTGTCTCTGTCTCTGTCTCTGTCTCTGTCTGTCTCTCTCTCTCTCTCTCTCTCTCTCTCTCTCTCTCTCTCTCTCTCTCTCTCTCTCTCATTTGGTCCGCTTTGCATTGGTCACACTCATCAAATGACTCCACTGCCGTAAGCGTCCCGAGTTGTAGATCGACTACTGGTATTTAACAAAGAGGGTATCACGAGTTGTGTTAGTTAACATACGAGACAAAGAGATTAAGAATTTTAACTAATTTTTGTGACTTCGAGGAAGACAGCAGAACAGCTCCACGACCACGAGAAGCTAAGGTAGTGAAGTGTTCGGGAAGACATATCAAAGCGGTTCTCGCTGTTCGTTGGTTACTCGTTCTTGTAAATCCCCTACCTCCATCTCGGATACATTGCTCACGTACATATCAAATGCACAAAATTATCTCCTCCTTAGAACACACTCTGATTGCCTTTATTGTCCTTAGCCTCCGGTCTCAATGCCATCTACCTTTGTTCATTTTGTTCTTGCCATTTTTTCTTTCTTCCTTCAACTGAGCTAGGAGACTAATACATTTAGTAACCCTACATTAATATGGCTTGAATGTCTATGCCAACGCTTCTTTTTACCACATTAGCCATCATAGTACGGCATGTCTGAGCCCCACAGGTAACATATTATCCAATCAGTGTGGAGGCAGAAAGTGTCCATGCTTGAAATTTACGCCTTCCAACTTCAGACTTCTCAAACAAACAATATGATGCAGACAGAGGTACATTCGTGCAAGACGCAGAGATCTGGCATTTCACATTAACAAATTTTTCTCATTAACCTCACTGAAGAATCGACAGTGTTAAAAAGCAGAGCGGCAACGACCTAAGACTTGAACTACACCCATTATCATGCATTACCTGTTGCCGTTTGAGATAAATTTGTTACGTGCTCCAGAAAGTATCACCTAGACTCGAGTGTTCTGGGCCTGCCACATATGGGACAACCTATCAATGTGCCAACTTTTCATAGACAAGATATTGGAACTCTGCCATACGCTGTACTGCACATTACCCATAAACTGCAGAGTGTAATTGTCCGGACAGTGTGGACGATTTAGGTCTGCAGTAGTTAACAATGAGAGATTTTGACCAGCCAATTATTTATTTTCTTTCGCTGGACACAAAAGGTGATGAATAAACAGTGTAACAAGAACAAAATAAATTTTGCTTCTTTGCTTATAACCTGAATCATGAAAACTTCAGAAAGATTGATGGTGTTAGAAAAACATCGTTACCTTATTGTTATAATTTTATCTTTTTCCTTTTAACCATTAATCTTTCTAATGA
This sequence comes from Peronia verruculata, assembly GCA_038406235.1. NCBI lineage: Eukaryota > Metazoa > Mollusca > Gastropoda > Systellommatophora > Onchidiidae > Peronia > Peronia verruculata. The sequence goes on along the minus strand of JBCAUA010703632.1, from coordinate 7,491 downwards.
CAAGAGATAAACGTTTTTGCCCTCTTTACACTGCTTGTTCAACACCTCTTGTGTCTGGCAAAGGGAAGTAATAGCATTCCTCAAACCGATCTCCCATTCCAGGAGTTTTCAAAATTTCGATCAGAACTAAGTCGTGTTACCAATGCTGAATTTTAATAAACCAAACAGACAAATAAACAAAGACAAAAAAGCCATTTTCCTCCGTATCAAAGGGTTTATAATTAAAAATGGACTGCAGGAATTTTCAGCTAATCCCCAGGAAATTAAACGGAGATCCCGTACATCATTCTGCACTATACGGACCCCATGAGATGGATCAAGTATACTTATTTGACTTCATTATAAAAATTAGCATGCTTAGGGGCCAAATACCATAATATTTTATGGTATATGTCTACCTCTTCGATGATCATAGTAACACGTAAGCGTGAAGAAAAGCTAATGTCAGCCGCCATTTGGCTCCAGGACTGCAAAACATATAGATTTCCCCGTATAGACTTAGATATGCATTAATTATCGTCATCACGTTTCTTTGCTTTGTTGTTATTGTTGGTGTTATGTTTACCTTTTACTATATCTTCTTTCGTAGATATTTTGTTTCTGAAACTGGTTAGCAAACATTGTTTTCTTTCTTTAAGTAGGATACTTTCCGTGCTAAAAGCAGAGCAAAAAACTTTATTGCTTGTCTCAGTTCCTCCCTCAGACAAAATATGCCCGCTGTAAATGTCTGTTTATATTTCTATTGTTTATTACAAGATTGTTTGTTTTTGTTGAGGTTTAACGGCACATCAGCACGATCGTGGCTATACTGTGCCAAATACTGTAAGATACTTTTTACACGTCAAGAAGAAGAGAGAAAAGAACAGGACAGAAGCCAGGAGCAAGGGTAGATAGAAGAAATGTCACCCGTGGAACGTCGAGGATGGCATACCATGGATGACATTCCAGCAACTCCGGGCTTTCACCGCCTGCATATGTGAGCAAATAACCTACTCAAATATACTCCGGGCCCCCGCGAGGGAATTTATCTTAAGAGAGCCGTTTCCTTGGTGAAAAGATAAAGACAGAATCTTTAAAATGTGAGGCGACATTCCTATCAACAGTTCCAAGGCTTCCATGTAACTGGAAAATATGCAGTTTTCTAAGAGAAACGCATGCCGAATATTAAGAGCTGTTCCTAAGAGATATAATCATCAATGCTTTTTTCAGGCTTTCAGAATCTTGTGAAGGATCTGAAGAAAGCGGATCAAACAATTGGATGACTATCTTGAATTATTGTTGTAACAAAGACCGACCATTATGGGAGTTTGACTCTCTGGTGAAAGAAAAGACCCAGCTACAAATATATATCCAACCAATTTTGGTCCGTGTGTGCATCGTAGGCAACGTATGAAGACAGTCGAAGTACCAGGAAATTAAAATGTCGTCACGACACATATAAATATGTTCCATGTTAAATCAAAGTTTTACAACAAAGTAGGTAATATTCTCTTGGGAAGAAGTGCTTATATCTGTGTAACTATACTATAAATCTACAACACAACCCATAAACGTTTTATGGACTCGAAAACTGCTGTATGTTATCTATCTGAAATTCGGCATGCAAAACCGTTGCAGAAAGATCTGTGTTTCTGCTTATATAACCCCGAAATAAGTCGTGCTTGACGCTATTCGCAAAAGGCAAAACTTATTGAATAGTGAATTCGCGCGGGTGCTTGATCCGAATCTTATTTACAATAAGATGATGCGTTCAAAACATCAAACACGTTTTCTTAGAGTAACATTCAGTTGAACTACCCAAAATCAACATTGAGGTGTTCACGTTTGCCGTAAACTTATCTATCGTTAAGATTCTTTACGTCGCAGGGCAGTATCCCCTTGGCCTGTATTATACTGACGGACTTTAAAAGTGCAACACTTGACAATGTTTCTACTGACAGACTTTAAAAACGCAACATTTGAAAATGATTCTACGTATCAAGTGTTGTGTTTTTATCATCCGTCTGTAGAATCATTTTCAAGTTTTGCGTTTTTAAGGTCCGTCAGTATATTTAAGAAATCTCCCACGAAGGCCGAATGTTTTCTTCTAATTGTCTAATAAAGCTGGTACAGGTGGACTTGTGGCGCAAATTCGCACATATAACGCATCTTCCTTACTGAAACTGTATCAGTCAGTTCTCAGCCCATTAAAGGTTTTCAGTTAAGTGAGCAAACAATATTTCGTTACGTGTTTCCTATGACTGGTTTTACTACACCTGTATGCTTTTCTTTAACAAAAGTCAATTTTTTTTCATTTATATCGGTGAATGATGGAGCAGAATCGTCACATGAACACATGGACACGGTCGGAACGGCTCACAACTATTCAAAAACGCAAAGCCTGAAACTGAAAGAAGACGAGAACTCAGCAAGGCAGCCATTAATTACCAAACATAGTTCTCAAACTCCAGGAATATTGAAGAACATACCACAAGGAAATTATCTGCATTTATGACAACAACCACAAAAATGTTTATAGCGTTGCTCCAGTCAAGAAAAATTCATTTAATCATTTAAGCGCCTGGCTCTCCATTTCACGCTTCTTCTTATAATTAGCCATTGCTCCAAAGAATAGAAACAGATGGCACCAGGTTCGTTCAGGAAAAAAGTTTGGCAGTTGGTGCTAATGATTCTTACAAAACGACAAGCTGCTGCTAAGGTAACTTAACCCTATATATAGGTCAAACTCTAGCATAGATACCTCCGTTGTCCTCCTCTACTTCAGTACCTTTGACTATCGCCATTATAAGATTATACTGGATGATGATAATTAATTGTCACTAAGCATTTTTTGTCATTGAGCAGACAGAGAAGTTCAATATCAGAGATTTATTTGGAACTCGTAGATTTCACATTCAATGAGACATTCATAGAGTTAAGACGAGTGGTTCCGCCAGATTCCTAATGAAAGCCAGTGCCTACTCCAGGAGCAGATCTATTTATGCTCAAACTGAATATAAGCTAAACTTACCCAGTACTATGTACTGGTATGAGGGCTAAATAAACCACCAGTACTTGCATTTATTTTGTGGGGCACTGGTAAAATGAACTCTTCATCTTTGTTTTTCACGGTTTGTATTTCCCCAGTTTCCCTCTCTTAATTCTACAGTGTTTTAAACAATAAATACATCTAAAATTGAGAATGGGGTTATACTGATCAGAGTCTCTACCTAATTCTGTCAATATCTCAAATCTGTGGTGCCAATTTATCCTTATGTCATATGCAGACAGCAAAGAGATAAGGAAATTATGAGAAAAACCTTTCACAAGAAGGATGCTCGATATGGAAAGTTTTTAAGCTCATATCTTTCAACTTAAATTTTTCTGTACAAATGACAAACAAAATGTTGGTATATTCTAAATATCGAATACTGAAGAGGACGCACAAGTTAAATGGAAATATTGCACATGTAAATTATAAAGGACACTTTGCATTAAATATGACTAAATACAACACAATCAAAAGTAGACAACACAAACAAAGAGTAAACGATTTGGAAGAACAAGACATATGTAGGCCTATAGTATAGGTGAACACCTCATTTAAAGATCCCTTATCATACATTTAAATATTATGTAGTTTATTGTATCAAATTAACTTTAATATAGTGGAGGCAATTATAATATGATTTTGGACGATAAGATCTAGTCAGTTTTCTCCCCTATATAAACAGTGTCTGATTACTGTCTGTTTTATCTAGTTGGCATTCTCATCTTGGTGTTTGTCTCCTGCCTTTTTGTCTGCTTGTTTGTCTGCACATTTGTTTCTTACCACTTTGATATATATCTACCGATCTTTACTTCTATCCACTTTTCTAACTATTCCTGAGCCATCTCTCACGTTGCTACCGATTATCCACCATGACTGTGTCAAACCTAGAATTTCTAATTCTCCTACATGCTAATAGTTTTTTCAGTTGTTAGTCTACAGTATTGTCCATCCACCATGCTATCTACTATACTCCTCCTGTTTCGCTGATCCTTACCCACTGTATATCCAAAACTAACCGTTACTAAATCACATGTCACTGTGCCATTCCAGCTAACCCAAACCACTCGGGCCAGACTTCTAACGTGACACATTCATTTAGCTGAGCAAGAAGCAGAGACAGTACTAATTTGCTCCCTCACGCAAACATCTCATCATTCTCAGCAAGGATCGATCTTGTCGTCGCCAGTTCATTATTGAAAATTTTCCCTGATTAAATGAATGAGTTTCACTTTGTACCCTACAAATCCAAATGACATTACTGACATTACCAAATGACATTACTGATGATGCGTTTTTACCGTGCACCAATATATTTATCCCCCGAGTTGTTGAATTGTTGTGCAACTATTCATTTCGTTACTCAATAACATGAACGAAGACAAAAGTTCATCATCCACTCTTGCAAACTGCTTTCATATGATTATGGTTTTTATAAGCTTTTCAACCTCCTGTAGTGGTGGTTATCTCAGCTTTCCACAACCGTGGTCAAAAAATAACATAACACTAGTGTGTTATGTGATCCTGCTTTCATATACATACTTAGACAATTTAAATACAATAAACACAAAATCACAACAACAGAATACGTGGGTGTTTATTATAATTATTATTTTTTCATTTCGTAAGAATTCATTATCGCTTTGCAAGGATTTAGAGACATTAAGCAAATTATATAGGTTAGGAAAATGAATTGACCTAATAACAAGTACTCATCTTTCATGAATTATATAATTATTAGGTCGGAATAGAAATATTGACAACAAGTAATGTTAAAGATGAAAGAGAGAGAGAGAGAAGTATTATGTCAATGTTAATGACATCAGGAGAATTATTAGTAAATATCCATGATTCTGAGAAGAGATATAACTTTATCATTCACGTTATTTTGTAATGACTCATTAGTGTTTATTTCTCAGTCTGAGTCTTGTCTGAATAAGAGAGGGGGGGGGGGGGAGGACAAGAAAACCAGAACAGAAATGAGAAAAAAGCAACATGTCAACAACAACACCAACAAGAAAAACAGAGGAATTTAGTAAAAAAAAAAAAAGAAACATAAGAACCGACTTTAGATGAATTTAATCACCAGCCCTCCAGGGTTAGTTAGCTTTGATAATTGGATGAAGTCAATAAAAAATTCCTCTTCCTGAGATAAACATTACTTTAAATCCATCTTCTCATGCTGTCCTTTACGGTTACAGTTACGGTAAGCTTTTCAACCTCGTCCCCATATGGCTGCAATCTGCTATTATATTTGTCTTATCAAAATGGACACTAGGAAAGCTGAATATAGCGCTGCGATAAATCTGTAAAAAAAGGGTCATAATAAAAATGGTACTTGCCCTTTTGTATTTATTATTATTTGGAACAGAATTGACGAGCCAGAAATTACTATTTCAAATTCTTTTGTTTAAGAGAATGTCGTCACTAGATCTTATGCTGGTGGAAAACAATGCCATTACTTCAGTATGAAAGGAATTCAATCTCTCGCGGCCAGTCGAAATTAGACGTAAGTCGCTGGGCTAGAACCGAGAATTCGGGCTTTGAATGTGATTGGGGGGGGGGGGTGTCAGACATCAATTTTTTAATTTTTTTTTCAATTGCAGAAATCGAAAGTCCTTTCATTTCTGAGCGAGACGTTATCGATCTTACCCTCGATTTATAAATATATTAAAATCGGGTTTTTGTGAGGTCGGCATGTAGAGTTATGCGTTCGACCGTTCAATTCAACTCGATTTTCTTGGAATTTCCGCTATTACTGAAGCCCCCTCCCCTCCGCCCCCCTCCCCTTGTATTGTTAAACTGCAGTATCTCTGGCTAAAATAAAGCTAGCTCAAAACCTTTTTCATCACCTGAAAGGCTGTGAAAAAAGCCATCACATGATACCAAATACCCCTTTGGTGAAAATCGACATACATCTCATTTTTTGGCAGACTCAAGCGTCTTCTCTTTAGAGTGGTTATTCCTGCAATCTGGTCAAGAAGAAGAAGGATTCATAAAATTTATAAGATAATAGTGACAGACTTAGATGTTTCATGTAGACACATGGCCACGATGTGCTGATGTGCTGCAGACCACAAACTCCAGTCAGTTACAAGACGCTAGACAGCAACGTCAGTGTTCGGAGAAATAGAATATGTTTAGATTTTTCATCAAGACGTGAAAAAAAAAATCTGTAAGATAGATTCCAATATACCGGCTTTGGCACCTTGTAGTTAAATTGGCGGGTGCTATGACCTTGCCGTAGCTGGGGACTTTGCAATGAGTTAACAACTCCCTGAGGTATTTTGACAGTGCAGTGCAGTTATTTTCATAGACACCACTTCTCCCGCATTGGACAAAGTATTCTTATGCTAGCATACTTCTCTCCGCGATCTACTGACAGCTGGATACCTTATCTCTATTATAACTGACGATGGCCTATATCTGCTGCTCATAACTTTACGATAATATGTTCTCCTAATAAGTACCGTGACAACCGTATCTATGTTCTTCATGACAGAATACAGTTATTGCGTTTTCGCCAATGTGAAATCTGTAAAATCTCCTAGAATTCAAATGTGGACTATTGTTCCTATTGTATCTTAGATGCAGTTACATTACTAGTCCATTACAGCAGGACCTAACAGCTATGACAGCAATGGTAGCACTGATAAAGACTATGACAGCATTGACACTTAAAAAAAATAATATGTGTCATTTCACGTGAATTTGTTGATGATGTATAACTGGATACTGACGATATATTATGTTGAACAACGATGAATATTAAGATTTTTGTTTTTCACACTGCAGGTTTTCAGAAATCATTCCTTCCTTTTATTACGATGCAATTTTCATTACATTGACATAAGCTCGTGAGATCTACACCACCTGTTTCCCCGAGTTTCTACATTATCTGGGTTGTTGTTTATTGTGCCAGTAACGGATTAGCTACATTCTGTTTATTTTGAAAATTTGCCGTGGCAATTAAGACACTCCGTTGAAATAGGAACATGTCTTCCTTTGTTATGGGTATAGCTCTCAAATGTTTATCAATTGCTCTGCGCCTGATGAATATTAAGATGGCATGACAGCTAGATCTGTCTCCTTTCAAAACCATGTTCAACAAAAGTTACCATTAAAATGAACCCTCTCTTAACTTTAGAATCATGCAGTTTGGCATTTAGAACCTTTGGCGTCAAACTTCATATAAAACTGAGCATGGCACTTATGTTATTGTATGCCCTCTAGACTGATGTCTTTGCCTTTTTTCAGAGGCACAAACCGTCTGATAGCGAATAGAGAAACTGGAAAACAGAGCAACAGTGGAGGATGAACAAAGAAATAGAAGACTCAGAGAAAAAGTGGTCGAGAGCTGGCTGGCTGGCTGGCTTGCTTGCTGGTTGCATGGATGGATGGATGGATGGATGGATGGATGGATGGATGGATGGATGGATGGGTGGATGGATGGATGGATGGAT
>JBCAUA010703521.1:0-15349 GCA_038406235.1 Peronia verruculata | reverse complement strand
CCAACATTTTTGTGGCCCTGTGGATCCACTATTTATCATATTTTGGCCCCATTCTTGTCTTGAGTTTGAGACCCCTGATCTAGACGATATCTATCGTCTGATACCTTTCCCTGTTGTAAATTAATTTAAAAAAATAGATGTGAACGCCCTTATTATAGCCGTTTTTAACAAACGAGCTGGACAAGACAAGAGGTTCATTCTCAAAAAGGAATTGATTCGTTAACTAAGAGGTGGTGGTATTTACTAACGTCTCCCCTTTCTTAATTGATTTCATGTACACTTATTCTCCTTCTTTTTGTAAACATTAATTTTGGCAATACACTGTAGTCTAGCACTAGTTTTCTAGCACTTCAAGCGTTCTCTATGTTTCCTCCCTTATACACAGGATGTTGTCACAAGTGTGAAATCACGCTATAAGTACTGGTGTGTCTTGGCCTGACACCAGGTTCTTAGGTGGATTTTTTGTTTGGGAGCGGGGTTTCTTAGAGGTGTAAATTATAGAGAAAAAATTCCATTTTGCAGCAGAGGCAGCTTCTTAGGCAGACTGGGCTCTTAGGCAGCCGGTTCTTAGAGACCTCTGTACCTTTTCATGAGTCACAAATTGAGGGGCTAAAAACCTCCTCAAAGGCACTGTTGTAGCACATAAGATACAAAAAACTGCACATACTTACCACTGATTCATGGTCCTCAAAGCACCCAACCTGTCTGATCTCAAACTTGCTCAATCCACTAGCATTATTTCCTCCATCTTTCCTGAAAAAGAAATTAAATTGCCATGTTTAAGTGAGGACTGTCAACCCCCACACCTCCCCCCCCCTTCATAAAATCTGAAAATCCATAGCATATGATCATTTCTAGACAAGGTTATAATCTTATATTATTTCTTAAGTGCAGGCTTCTAAGGTGTCAATGAAAATTTTACTTCCATGACAATTCAAATGATGACACAATTTATCACATGATAAAGAAGGATAATAATAATAATCAAAGCACAGTAATCTTTTATTCATCCGTTGTCGAGTTATTCATCAAGCATCTTATTCGGCGTCACCTATCCTTTCAGCATGTGGTGCATTATTGGTCTCTCTGTCAGATAAGTCTGACTGTATTCGGCACAGCTGGGGCAGCAGACAGCTGGTATGTGAGTACAGTAGACATAATTATATCTGTATAGTGCAGTTCTGTACTGTACACTTACGTGTAGAACAATGTACAGTCCTGTAATGCACTGTAGGAGTGTAAGATTGTTAGTTTTACTATTTTCAAGAGCTGTATTATTATTAGTAATATCATTATTATTATTATTACAACAGTACTAAGTATTGTATTAGGGTTATCTATCAACAGTAGGGGGGTAGTGTTGCATAATTCGTCTTTCGACATCACCTGTTACGGTCTTGGCTGCTATGGGCTGAATAAATGAGAGATTACTGTACAGATATGCACTGTACTGATCATCTAAAAATCACTTTGAAACAACAATTTTTGGAAGAATTTTTTTTTTTTTTTACTATTGTAGATGCATTGTTTTAACCTTTTTCATCGAATTCTGCATGTTCAAATTAGAGGAAAACAATGAACAAAATTCAACCTTTTCATACGGTTGCCATGGCAACGCCGCCACCTTGGATTTTGGCATCCCTAAATTGACTGATTTTAAAATCTATCTAGTCCCCCAAATTTTGACGAAACATGATAACACTTGGTAAACATATTGCTTGATGTAATATCTGAACAGTTATGTAATTTCAGCCCTTCCCATGCAATAAAATATTTTATATAAATTTTTGAAAATGCCATATAGCGAAAATTCAAATTTCACAATTTTTTCAAACTAAAAACCAAATTTTCTCTAAAACTTGCCGAGCAAATTTAACGCGCATATGTGATTTTTTGAGTTTTGTGGTGACAATGATGTATACCAAATTCGGTTTGAATTGGTTCAGAAACAAAAAAGAGAAAAAACTGTCAAAAAACCTGGTTTTGAGAAAAACGCATTTAAAGTTTTTTTTTCAACACAAAATTGACAAGAAGAGTCGTGTTCGGCTTTCAGCCTCAGAACAGCCTTTATTTATGTGCTAGCCATGACTTCTGTGTGTATTTTGTTGCTGTTTTTTTGGCTTTCTGGGCTCATCTTTTAACGAATTTTGCTCCCTAGCCCCATCATTATAAGAGCCACTTTTGGGTTCTTGAGGGCCTCTGTATGACCCCATATCATTTTTGAGTGCAAACCAAGAGCATTATAACCTTTATTATGACATACAGTTGACAATTCAGCTATCAGTAGCAGAAAGAAAGTAAAATTGCACTATTAAAAGGACAGGGAAATTCATTTTAGAATGCTTACACTGATAATTTGCATGATGAGCAGTTTTTTTCGCCTCATAATGGTCATCCAATGTCCATTGCTGGCATTGGAACTCATGATATTGCTATAAGAGGTGATATCAAATTGTGATGATCTACAGCCTCATATAGCAGAAAGGTGGAGCCAAATCCTGATTGACAATACGCTAGGTCTACGTTGAATGACCATTGGTCAAACACGTTAGAATGGACCTGTCGACTTTTTGATACCATTTATATACACAGAAAGGCAGTTTTCCGTCAAGAGAAAACAAAAGCATAAAATCACATTTTTTGGGCAAAAATCTATATTCAGGATGCTCCCCCCCCCACCCCCCCAGGTTAACATTTGTTATGCCAGCCTGCTCTTCCCATGTCCCATGGCCACTAAGTGTGGGCTACAAATGACACTTAATATAACAATCTCTCATCTCCTGGCAAAGCTACTGGAAATACTGTCAAGTACTGAGCACAGCATGTTGTATATTAACAAAATGATCATCAAATAATACCTGATATTTTTCAATGACAAAATTGACAGGTCACGGGCTGCAATGGCCAAGAGGTGATATGATCTGCCCAGGTTTGGAGCAAATCTGATATCATGAACTGGCTCTGTCACCATGAATATAGTTTCCACTTTTTGCCATTTACTGGGGATAAAAGACATATTACAATTATTCTTGATGGAACAAAAATTGACAAGTATTTCAAATTGATGCTGTGTTAATGGAACATTATTATATGGATTATCTTGGGTAGATTTGCTGTATATTATGGTTGTACCAATAACAAAATCAAATTCATCATAACACTAGTGTGTTCAGTCAATTTCATGCGAGTTGAATTCAGGCAACTGATCTTTTTCATGGAGTGTTATTGGTCTTGGCACTTTTCTATTTCACTGAAAAAAAAAAAAAAATGCATGGATCAACATCGATTCATAGGTTCTTAGTGATGGACTGATGGGTAAATTTTTTTCGACAAGGCAAGTAATTCCAGCTTACAGAGCACTTTTTCTCATTTAAGCCCTTCTCATCATGCAAAGGAGCAACTGCAGATAAACTCTAAGTCAACATGACACATGAAATTGGACAAAACATCCCTCCATTAGGAATTTACACTAAGTAATCACAGACCAATTGCCCATTGCATCCCCCTTCTTTTCACACCCATGATTTCTACTGTATAGATGCCTCAAACTTGCACCTCACATACCCCTTCTCTACTGCTGCAGTATAAGAAAGTACAAAATGTGCTGGCAATCGTCTCGCATGTGGGGATTTCCCTGGCCACACTGACATTCATATACGCTACATAATGTCATCCTGAGAAAATTCTGTGTGGCGAACTCGTTAGTCGCACAAAGAGATGTAAAGAAAAAAGACTGTGATCCTTTCACTTTCTCTCACTCCCTCTATTCTAACTCATGGTTTGGCCAAACAGACCTACTTATACTTTAATTTATTGTGGTTCAAATATGAAGAGTGAGTAGGAATGCTGCACCCTCCCTGCCCCATCCACAAACAGACTGATTGCATCTAACATTCAACGTGCTTAATATGGAGTAATACATGTACTATAACATCATGAAGGTGTGAGAGAAATGTTGGAAGGAGGCAAAGTGATGTGTGGTGATCGCACCATGCGTTGACTGCTTAGGAGATAGGGTTGAAACGGTGGGCATTGGTCAGGTTCCATGACAGCTTGAAATTTATATGGCCAACTGAGGACAGCTGATGTTGATAATCTGTTATAACTCAACTATAAGCTAAGTATATTCTCACTGTAATTGAATGCAAAGGATCAAGGTCGATGCTGGATAAAAGTATGCATAAGGGGAAGTAATGATAATAATGACCACAATGGATCATTAAAAAAAAATAAAAAATTAGTGAGGTATTTTGTGATCTTTTTTGAGCTATTGATGAGTCCAGTTGATCTTTTTTTTTTTTTCACTCCTCTAACGATATCAGCTCATCCTTAGTCATCTGTACAATCTAAAGTCGTGGTACTAACATTTATTATCAACAGGAGTGCATAAATTAATTAGTTTTCAGAGCCAAAGTTATGCTCACTCATCACACTTTCTACAAAGTCTGTGGCAGTCCAAATATGGAGGGGATAAGATATTGCAGAAATAAAAAATGAATCTACAATGAGTTATAGCAGATTCTGAGATATAACAAATAGGAGAGACTCACCGTGCTGTTTCACTGTACTCATATATTTGGACTTTTCCACCTGCTGACTGGTTTGGATCATCACTACCCACAGCTATCATAGGTGGATGCATTCTGTTGGAGAAAATGATGTAGACAGTGCAATAACGGTATATCCTATTTGATAAAGAATTTATAATTCTTTCAATAATAGCTGTAGTAAATAATTTAGCCACAGAGAAAAGTTCAGCGCAGGGCATCATATTTTAGAAAAAAAGCCTGAAATTCTGGTGAAGCTATAAACCTCCTGTGCGCCTGGACAACATAGTCAAATGGAACGCCTGGCTGTTAAACTACGGATCAACATAGCTTAGTTTTGGCATCACTTTTAAGTATGGTCATTGCCTTTGTGTGAGTCCTTGAGATCAGTTGTTTGTTTTGTAAAACTCTATCATTCCACTTTCACGCAGTGAAACATGTGAACTTTCTACGATTATTCATCTCTGAGTTAAAACGGTTCAAATAGTACCACTAAAATGTGAAATATACTGGATTGCTTTCAAAGAGAATATCTTCAAATCAGGAGAATACGACCTTCTGGCATTAAATACCAAGGAACATTTATTGTTTCTACTGTGTTTTATGAAAATTTTACGATGCATATTATGATACAAATCTTTCTGTCTGGAAATGAAAACTGTTGGTTACTAAGCGTCTTAATAACCATGGCAACTCAAAGAGGATCAGTTAATTTGCTGCCCCAGCAGAGTCAATCACACCGCACCTTGTTCCCATCAGGTTTAGCTCCTTATGGGACACAAGGTGTGTTTCCCTCGCCCAAATATTTACCAACACATCGCCTCTATCACAACAAACGCACCCACATCTTTTCTGCCAACAGTCATGTTATTACCTGAAATCTTGCATTGGGGATGGTCTAAAACAGAAGTAGAGAGAGTTCATGCTTTCCAGGATTCTATTCGATTGAAATCGGTTGAAAATTGACGTTTCTGTGACTTTTTTCTTAAGTTGGAACATTATTTTGTTGACACGGACGAACTTTATCTAAAACAACAGCTCTGCTTTATGTTGGTTTATGCATAAAATATCCATTTTATGCCCGAATCAAGTGAAAATAATAAAACCAGTGAACAATAACAAAGCAAAAAGGAAAAGAGCACCAGAGACAGTGTGTGGGCACTCCCTGTGCAAAGGTTGTGCAAGAGTACATATTTTGCCAAATTCCATGCTGAACTGGCCCAGTAAGGCAGACTGAATGATGTTTCATCTAATTTCCATTTCAGATGTTTTTTTTTTTTTTTAAACATGATCTAATCATTTGAAAGCCATAGTAATTTGCATGCAGTTGCATACACCACTTGCCTGTTCTTATATGCAATTTTATACTTTTTGATGCAATAGCTTTCTGTATGTGATTTTTTTTTTTTTAATTAATTATGTTTTTACACACTGATTTATTGTTACGCTTCTGATATTCATGTCAAATTATGTCTGCAAATTGATGAAAAACAATGATCCAACAAAGCTTAGTTTTTGTAAACAATTGTTGGCATTAGTAACAAACTGCGATCAAAATTATACAGGGCTGTAGTTTGTGTGTTTTTTTAAGCCTTTCAATCCTAAGAAAGTAGGATATCTCGGCTTTTTAGAAGTTTCCAATTTTCACTGAGACATTTTGTGGGTAGAAATTTGGAATTTTTGCCCGGACAGCAGCACTCAGCCTGCTCTTTCATCGATTTTGAACTGCCAAGGGTCCTTTAACGTGTGTAACGTACACACAAGACCTCTGACATATATTTGCCCTTATCCAAGAAGGCTAGACGTCGGGCTTCCCTACCCAGCCACAGGAAACCAGGGAACTGTTAAGTCACTGAAAAAATGCGGGTTTTCCATCTTCGTGTCCTTCCATGCCCCGATGCGGGACCCGTGAGTCGATCCTACCCTGTTTTCTGAATCAGTGAAATACAAGCAATTTATGGTCTCAGGGTGTGGCATACTTTAGTTATCTGTATGAACTGTAAATCAACTCAGCCAGCTGTCACGCTGTCTTTCCAAGTAATTGACACTTGTGACCCCAATTAAACATCTCATCGGCTGGACAGAATGTTCTCCTTCCCCTACACCATGAGCTCATTCACCTCAAGTATTACATGGATATTAATGACAACTTTTTTTTTTAATGAAAATGATAAATGTTTCTTTTGTCAGAACCAGATATGCACTCGCATCTAAAAGGGATAAGAGGACTGAAATTACAAATGTCTCTCAATCATTTTCTGGTGTCTTCAATACCATTAAAGCCACATAAATGAAAAAAAAAAAGAAAAAAAAAAACAATATATGTATGAAACTTCAAAGAATTAAAATAATGTGTTCTCATCAAGAGGACACAAATGGTAATGACCAAAACCTTGGAGCTAAAAACATTGTCCTATAAGCATCAATTATTACTCTTCAGACTAGAATTAAGCAACATCTAGAATCATTTGCTTTAACAAACTTCTCAGATATAGTCTAAAAAAAGAATAAAATAGAAAAAAGAATAGAAATCTTTAAGGCATAGTAAAATTCTAATGAAGCTAGGGGCCTAGATTTCTCTGATTACTGCTATGAAATCAGACCTTGCTGTGTTCCATGATAAACAACTGAGACTGAGAGTGCAGTTGAATTCATACTGTAGCTGCCAATTACTCAAATTCATCACATCCACTGCTTCATAGATCCGAACAACACCATCTGCTGAGCAGGTTGCCTATGGAGAAACACAATTAAGATCTGAAATTGCTGCATGAAAATCTACTAACTGCTCTGCTAATGTTAAAAAAAAAAAAAAAAACATTATTAACCCTTATTGCAACAAGATAAAAAGAGCTACAATAACCTAGGGTGTCTGGTTCAGTTTGTTTGAGAATTTGCTTTCTAATTCTCTGGTATGCAACTAATTATGGAAATTCACATAAATTACCCTAAACTATGCAGCTCCCACGGAACTGATTTATTATACGTCCAAGTGCCTTGACCTATCATGGCAATCACCTTAGTCTAAAAAAAATGAAAATGTCTCTATCATATAAGTTTCATTCCCCCCCCCCCTTTTTTTTTTATTTCTTGAAATTTCTAAAAATCCATATCCCCTAAAACATATAACTTTAACCAAAATAGATGGTAGTTTAACATTTCACCAACACTTTGTGAAGTAATCTTACCAACTGCAGTCCCAAGTGTTTTGGAGCAAATCTAACATCTGTGACCGATGTTCTACTGTCAACCAGAGATGTTCGTTTTATCCAAGTGTTTGAGGCTGATCCTCCTTTACTGCTGGCATCACTGTTAAGTTCCTCCCAAACTGCAGCTGTGCGATCAAATGAACATGTTGCCAGAACCTGGCCAAATTCAGGATGAGCCCAGGTCACCCGCCATACTGAGCCACTGTGGGTCTGGAAAAACAAATCACTTTCTACATAATTCACAAACATTCAAATGTTACTTTGAAACAGCAAGAACACAACTAGGAGTTATTGACTCAAAGAACTAAATCAAAATATGATGCAGAGATATCTGAAATTTTATGAAATAGTTGACCAGCTCCATTACAAAACAGATCTATGTCATTATTGTCATCAATAAAAAGGTTTACAACAGAGACAATATCAGCCAAAGTTGTAGATCTTGAGAGAAAAAAAAAACAAAAGTAAGTACATATAGCACAAAAAAAAAAAAAAAATCATGCATAAAGAATTTTCACTTAAAAATTATTCATAGCTTTATTTAAAATCAGACAAGGCTTGAAGTCCTATCATGAAGCTCTACTGACCTTCCAGCTGGCTGTGCACTGCCACGTTCCACCCTCATCTAGATCCCAAACCTGCAGATATAGTGCACTTGTATGATATTCATGATTAAAAAAATAAACAGAATTCAAAAGAGTCTCTTTCAATCAACATAAACAATCCCCTGAACTACTGATATGGTCAAATCTGGGATTTCTTTTTAAAAAAAACAAAGGATTTTTCAGCAAATTTAAATTCCAAGATTAAGAAGAATCAATGCTAAATCTTGTTTTGAAGTATCTAATCAAAGACTTTATGCACAGCAGTTATTAGTAAAAAATCAAAAGTAAAGTACTTCTAAATAATGTAAAATCCATGAATTATATATGGGAAAATTCAATCACTATTTACAATTTCTTGACAGAGTGATGAAAGCAAATGCCACAGAATATTCTGGTCAAGATCTATATATAATATCTTTATCATGCATATGTATGGTTTATCTATATAAAATATCACAGTGAAAGTAAGACGTGAAAACCAGATGAATTTATAGTGAAATCCAGCATGATCAGGATTACTATAATATAACAATCTAAGATATGGCACAACATTAACCATATCTATGTTTCTTCTACATTTCTGTACACCTACTCCAACCCCTCTCCTGTCTATTGGAACACAATGTCTTTTCAAACACTGAGTGTATGATTTTCATGTTATGCTAAGGAGAACGGGGTTTTGCAGGATATAAAAAATCTATGCTAGTTCTTGTCTCTGTGTGACATCAACCTTGCTGCACATGACAGGGTTCTGTGGACGAGCGGCTGGCTTTCATCCTTTGACATTGGAAAGCCACGTGCCACATTGACAATAAGACCATTTACATTGGCTAAGACCGCTTAAAATCCCCCCTTCCCCCTATTTATCACCATAATAATATGGAGTAAGAAAGTCCCGAGAGGGGGCTGGGTAATACCAGAAGCCCAGTCAGTGCTCACAGCACTAAACAGGCAGATCTAGACATGGGTGAGACACTTGAAGCAACACTGATCATCACTGGCCACTCCAGGAAATAAAGTCAGCGGCTGTAACATTAGTTTTGCTAATTCAGTGTTTTTCTTTGTTACTGTTATTATAGTTTAATTAACAGAAACCCCGAATTTTGATTATTTTTCCAGATTTTGCTTGACATCCATGAAAATCCAGGTTTACCCTGGATTTTTAATGAAGAAAGCTTAACAACTCATATTTTTTACTTTTAACACACTCTAACCCTAAGCCACAATTTAAGACATGTTAAAGAGTGATCACTTATAGTTTAAAAGTCTCCTCCTTTTCCATACAAGACAAAGACTACTAGTGATCAACCAATTATTTTGTCAATTTGAAAACACCATAAATGCCTACCTAAATTGGACATTAAATAGCAAGATTTCCTTCATATAATTTATCATCTCTGGCATAAAAGATAACGGAGTGTCTATCTGGGCCTAGTATTGCAATGAGGAAGCATAGGCAAATAAAAAAGTTGCACCACAAAGTAAAGGCGAAACAATGTTGTGTTGGCTCGCACATGGGAGCGTCTGTTCGCAGTTGGGGAGGGGTTGGGGTAGCTTCCCCTCCCGACATGTTACATAACTAACTGGATAAAATAACTTTCTTACACACGGACAGAGAGAAAAAGGTGCAAAAATAGGTCCAGACAGACCCCCGGGTCTAGCTGCACCAGTAGGCCCAAATAGCCAGCACCAAAAGATAATAAGGTTTACCTTGACTGTCTGATCACTTGAACATGTGGCCATTCGTCTCCCATGGTAATCAAATGACACATCATGGATGAGGTCATTGTGTTCAGATGCAATTGTTTTTGCAACAAACATCCTCTTCTAACAGTGTTGGAACCTGGTCAAAAATAGAAATAAATATGTGTCAATCATACTGGGTACTAAATCTATAACCTCAGAAATATTTTTTTGTCTGGATCTGAAAAGGCTAGCTGTTGGACTTGTACTTAAGAAGTGAGGGGACCATAAGCCCTAGAGTCTGGCAAAAAAAAAGAAAAACGAAGTGGCTATACAGACAGGGGTCCCCATAGATTTATTTTGCTATTTTTAGAAATTCCCCCTGGCATGCATCTAGTCAGAGTCAACTATCCCTTATGGATTTGGGCTTGTTTGGTTAGGAATAGTGTTTAAAGAGGTAGTGCAACATCAATTCCTTGTGTCAAGTTTCTTTAAGTGTTTTTGCCTCAGATGAATGTTAGTTATTGTAAACCTATTGACATACAAATTAGAAGCCAATGGCTTCTCAAATTTGAGATTTTAACAAATAATGAGACGGGATTGTTTGGGCTGCTCTAGCTTTCCGGTAAATGACCGTAAACCAGGCGTGACGTCATGCCTTTGCGGAATGCACACTTACTTTATGCATGTGTCTATACAGTATGTAAACAATGCTGTATTGTGCAGCTAATGAATTGTCGGTTGCAGGATAGTCAGGCATTTGTAGGGCTCCTCATTACGCTGATATTTCTCACAATGTCACTTGAAAAAAAGTTGAATTTGGGCTTTATCACCCTGGTTTGAAAATATCGCTATAATAAGTATGCGCAGCTCAATAGACACTCCTTCACTAGGTAATGGAAACCTAATAGAAAAGTGAGAAATTCCATGCCCAAAGATGAAATCCCCTTGAACATGAGAGAGGAACAGAAAATCAAGATCCACATGGCCCACTCAAGTTCTCAAGTGGTCCGAAACTACAATCAAAAGAAACGATGATCAACAGAAGAACATCAAATAGATGTAGTCTCTTCGATTATCCCATATTGAATATTAATGCAGTCTCCCCTGACCACTTGACCCACTCAACAAGTTAGGCACTGACCAGCCACCTAGCTATTGAGTGCAGAAGTGAGCTATAATTGCTGTGAATAAAAGCCAAAGTGGCCTAAATATCAGTTAGTTTATATATAGATAGCTTCCTTTTGCTCTCATTGAATGCTACCATTATATCACTTGCATATTTCTTTGTAGTCACTGCTGCCCCATCATCGTCAGCCGGCCTGATCTAATAACAGTGATCTAAGTGAGTAAGTCCATGTGGTTAGAGGGATGATAGCTTGCATTTTACACGGAGATTCTGTAGCAAGAACGTAAACAACACCCCTACGAGAAGTGGTTTTTCCAAGCAATTACATCAGGTTATGAGCAAATCTGTAATGGGAATAGTCTGTGTGACGAGGGGTGATAAAATTGACACCCATATGAAATTGTCTTCATGAGCACAGCTCCTTCTCCTACCATTGGTTCATTGCACATATCATTATGTGAAGAAAGGGTGGAGTTAGGGAGGGGTTAGAAACATTGGACTGAAAAGTGTCTGATGTGGGCCTGCACTATGTCACTCCAGTCCAAAGCCAAGGCAGAGTCAAAACAAAACTATGGTTTTACTAGCTGGCCACGAGATGTGTAGCCTCGCAATACAGAGATGCGAGGAAAGTCGAGACGTCACATAGTAATGGCGTAGAGGGGGGGTGAAAAGAACTGAAGAACCACAAACTGTCTTATTTGCAAAATAACCAGGTTAACGGTGATGTTTTCTCAAAAATAACACCCCTAACATGTTTTTGGCTACTAGAAGTTTATTACCTTACAAGAAATAGCATAGGTTGCCTGTGACGCTGCACTATCCTTTTAAGGTTAGGTGAGGGTTCTCTACTCCTAAGAGACCATTTTTTGATGCCTGGTGCATCTTCGTTTTACCCTTTTTTTTTTTTTTTTTGTAGTGACTGTGCCTCTGTGACTTCCCTTTTTTCGATTTCTAGGCTAGCCTGAAAGATGTTGCGCAAAGAGTCAATTTTGCAATAATGAGTAAGTTCTAAGCATGTTTGAATTCTTCATAAATCTCTGTGTATAATAATACAATCGACAAGGCCCTAGAACATTATCATATATTTAATTTTATGGTAGCTACGGATCTAACCCATTCACGTGGAGCATATCTCGGCTCAGTCAGACTGCAAAACATCGTATGCAGATCTAGACTATCAGTGATGCATCCTCCTAATGTAACTGAAAATTTTTTAACATTTTATATTAATTCCCATGATTTTGCTGGCATTTGATCTTTTCTCTGTCTCAAAAACTGATCCTACTAGGATACTTGGCAAACCCAGATCCGGATAGCAGGAGTGGACACGAGACGAGCTGAGTACTTGGTTCTCACGAGCAAAGCCTTGATCTTGGCTGCTTGGGAGGTGATTCTCTGCCTGACAGCGAGAAGAGAAAAGGCAAGAGAAGAGAAATCATGTGAGAAGTGGACAATCGCCAATGTGAAGCAAAGACATGATGAGCGAGAAGCTTCTGCTCGCGTGCCACCAGACCCAGGCGATCTGCTATAGCTAGCACAGGCTAGGCCTATTCAAGTGTGTGTGCAGGGGTGGGTGAAGGCTTGAACTCCTGATACATAGATCTATATGCGTATCAAAAATAGCATGATGCATTCTGTCCCACCCCCCCCTTCTCCTGTACCACTCTTACTCTCACCCCACCCACCCACATGCTTTCTTTCTCACTAACAAGATAAAAATTTAAAAAATTAATACAATGCCAATTAAGAAAAACAGTGGATGGCAACATAATGCGAGCCCCCCCCCGCTCGACTGCATGTGATAGGCATCACTAGTCCTTGTGATGTCCTTCTTGGTCTCACTCAGCTGTCTGTCTCAGTCAAAGTCACATGGAGCCAAGCAGTGGGACATCTTTTCTTGGAGCCAGTCCCAGGGAGAAATAAGGTGATTTCCTAAGCTGCTCTCTCGGATAAAAAAAATGTAATACTCACCCACTCCTACTGGAAAGCAAAACAATACTAAGTGGATCCCGATCCATTTAGCAACTGCCAAAAAAAAAAAAAAAGTAAGCAGGCTCATTCAAATCTTTTTCTGTCTGGTAGGATTTGAACCAACATTTTAGCCAAGGAGCAGAGATGCCTAGCCTTCATTCAGTCACAGCATCCACCTCTCTTCTCTAGATCCAGAATTTAGTCTCATTAGATCTACTCAACTAAGTTTAAAGTTTTTCAAACCTGTTAATCTTGAAAGATAGATCCTGAATCTCAACCTAGATCTAGATCTAGGTCTGGACAAGAGTCTAGATCTAGATCTAGATCTAAACAAAATGTTCACATGCACTGATCACCTTTCTAAGCTTTGATTTTGATCTAGATCTATCTATATAGATCTAGATCTAAATCTAGACTCTAGCCTAGTTTTCAATCAAAAATGCATTTATTTGACATTGACCAGTGCAGCGTGGGTGACAAAGTTGTTGAATTTGTTGAAAACAAACAGATTTACGTTGGCTGTATTCAAAGGATTACCGATTTTCTGTGTGATTGAAAGCGGAAGACTACTTTCATTCAATCTTCGTCTTGGAGCTATTTTCACACGAACTCCTGGAAAAGAGGTTGGGCGCCTTTCCGTGCTATCTTTATTTTCTGGAACCCATATCTTGAAACCTCATAAGAGAATAGAAATTAGAATCTACATCTGTCGAGAGCACGAAATCTAGATTCTATTCGAGCAGTGTATTGCACTGTCAACTAGAACTAGATCTAGATCTCTACCAGAGAGGTTATAATAATGAACTCTTTGATCTAGCCGAATAGGCCCAACCAGCAAGACCAGATGGAGTTTCAATGGCAGCTAATTAGGCTATATTATGCTACCTTTGCGCTATTTGAAAAATATTAACAGATGGGTCCAAATAACTGTCCACCAATATCATCGGGGTAGTTTATTAAAATTACTTTCCTGTTGCTCACAATGAAAAGAAAATGATATATAATAAACAAAGAGAACAATAAAGAAATCATAAATCTGATTCACTAACAACTTTTGAAGCGTGTTTTGAGAAAATCACAGTGCAAGTTGGCAAAAATTAACCGGTTCCCACTTTTTAAAACTGCTCTTCACGCTATGCCGCTTGGCAATTCATGATATTCGTTCAAGGTGTTTGTAAGTCTTTACTCTTTCAACCTCCTGAGGGTGGTTATCTCAGCATCCAGGGCTACAATTTTATACCCTTTTATGTTTCAGGAGAGTGGAAAGATACCCATCGAAATCAAAATAAATTACACAGCTAATTAATTCTTTGTACTGCGCTTTCAACTGGAATCAGCTCGTGAGATGGGATGGCTTTTACCTTAGTAAAAACCTGTCATAGTTAAACTGCTTTCCATCTCAGCACCACAATCAAAATAAACAACATGGTGGGCATGCTGGACTGGTTGATGTGTCGACAACACGTTTTTGAAATTTAAGTTGATATAAGACGTTTCCCTGAATTCGAAATTAGCTACAGTGCACGATCTATAGTTTAATTTTATTCTTAAGCTTGCCTCAGGAATTTAAATGGCAAACCAGCTTCATAAAAAACAAATCAAGACAGGCGCTGAGGATGCACAGTCCGGACAGTCTCTGCTTTCCAAAGCGATGACTCCAGAATTTCAATGGAGCGACAAAGTAAGAGCTTTTAATGCTATGTGTTTACATATCTGACTCCAGTACTTATGACTCAGTTGCATATTTGAAAAAAAAAAAACATCGACAATTTATTATATTTTACCGCAAGATCTAGATATCTATCTGGGCCATGGGATAGGGGTGATTTGGCAATGGTCAGACAGAAGAGCCGGAGTGTCCAAGATTAGAAATTATGATGCACTGGTAACTAACTTGTCCCTAAACTCAAAATTGAGGGTTGAATGAAAGTTAAGTGCTAAGTTTAGATATCAAATCAAAAGTTATAATACAGATAAAAAAAAAAAAATTTAATAAAAATCAGTGATGTGGAGCCGGCCTTTTTTTCAGCTGGCTCCGGCTCCACTCCGGCTCCGACCTTGACACTGTAATTTCATTAACGCCTATTACGTCATCAATTCCCTGGTACTACTTGAGCAATTTATTTTAAGATACAGTGGTGAATGATTTTTTTACTTCACTGCTGCCATGACTTTGTTTTGTATCGGTCACTCCCAAAGTGACCA